>JAOANK020000050.1:0-13223 GCA_026257165.2 Telfairia occidentalis | reverse complement strand
TTCATTGTGATAGGGGCTCGTGATAGTCATGTGCAACCCACTTAATTACTTAATTCTATGTTAGTCTTTTCTTTTTTCATTTTTTTTTAGTTCAACATCATGTAGGAGTGAAGATTCGAACTCATGATCTAAATATGCTTTAACCAATTGAGTTATGTTCGATTTGACTATTTCTATGTTAGTTTGTCATTAAGTGATTAACTATACATAGTATTATTAGTTATAATAAATAATACATAAATATGCATTCTTTCATCTCCGAAAATTTAAGTTTGTATCAGAGCACTGAGTTCAACGACAAGGACAAAAAGAAGTCATGATTTCATCCGTTTTAACCCAAAAGAGTGAAGGTACAGTGTTTTGTTGAATCGATCCAAAATTCCTTAATGACAAATCTAAGGAACCAAATTTCGATTGTTAAGCTAAATTATCAGAATTATTCGGCCTGAAAATTTCAAGTCCTCACTATGATTCAAGGCCACGGGCTGGAGAGTCATATTCAAGGTTTAAAATCTTCGAAATAATACTCACCAAGTAATGGCCTTTTCAATTCCTCTCTCTGGATACATCCCAGTTGAAATCCTCCCCACTTGGCATGCTCCAATATGTTTTTCCTTCCCAAATCGTCTTCTTTGTTTATGTCGAGATGTTGATTCCCTCATACAAAAATTTGCTTCTCGTATCAATAAATTAGAAGATGTGTCAACTAGCAATCATATCTGGAAACAATGATTAGTGAATTGATCATTGAATCTCTCCCACACACTACAGTTTTATGGCCTACATGATCTACGGTGAGGTTTTAATTAATGCCGTATGAAGATTCAGTAAATTCAACCTTCACAACTATGCAAATTATCCTCCATAATGTCCTATGTATGTTTTTGGGTTCCCATATCAAATTTTGCTAAAGTCTTCACTAATTATTCATCCAACCTCATCGATGTAACTTCAGAAAAACACTCGTTGAACGTTTTATGATCCATTTTCTTTAGTAGGTTGTCGGACTCGATGGTTACATCTTTCAGAATGTACATCTTATCTCACTAAACATAAGGTCTATTCATTACTAATGTGGTGTCATAGAAAAGGATGCCATACAAAATGGATATTGTATAAACATGGTATACCACATATCTTATAATCTCTCTATAAATATGTTAAGAGATACAAATATATCATTAATGTAATATCATGTGACTTAAATTTGAATCTTGAGTGGGTATGAACTCTCTCAATATAAATGCATATTTGGTTTACATAAACAAGAGCAACAAAAGTATAAGCTAAATTATTTTAGGACAACTAAATGGGAAGATAAGAGAGACCGGATGAGATTTTGTTGTATACTATCATTGGAAGAGCATACGAAGCACATTTTTCATATAGAGCAGTGTTCCAGCTCAAAATAGAACTCGCTCATTTTCATTTATAATCTTACTAGAATGATCAATGATCTCTTTAATAAATGTTGCTTTGGGTCTTAAACAATGAGGTCTTACCCCCTCTAGTTGGCTTGAGAGAAATTGTACTTATGGTTAGACCATATGGATTCACTATTCATCATAAGATAGTGAAACTTACGATATAATTTGAAGAGCAAAACAATAATTTTGCCTAGTTATATTAATGGATCACTCGTGAAATGTCAACTCATATGTTATGAGTTTATCTATAAACATAACATTGCTTATCATGCATGAAATTGCAACCGCGAACCAAAATTAGAGTAACTTTGATAATCTTGAGTTAAGTATTTAACGGTAAAAATAAAAATTTAGTTTATGAATATTGATGTTTATATTTATTTAACTTTTGAACTATAAGATTTTGATTCTAATAACTAACTATTGGTAACTACCAATAACAGCCTTACATATATGTCGACAAGACATGCTTTCAAATTAGCAAATGGTTATTTGACACATGGGACAAAGGAGTAAGCTAGCTAGATAAAATAAGGTTAATTGGGCCAAACAATTTGATGGGAGCAATGATAAAGATATCTTCTAATAGCAAAAATGGATTGCCCCACCTACCTCTATAATATCTCGCGTAACAAAATGTAATATTTGGTACAAAGAGAATTTCCAGCATAACTTTAGCTAGACTTTGGTGGGCCACCAGTACGATTCGTTTTATCGAAGTTTGGTCATTCATGACATCTCCTAAGAGATACGTATTATAATTACTATTAATTTACAAAGTTCGCATGATCATAGACTGCATTCATTCAATAGGAAAGAGAAAAAGATTCATCTCCCTATTCAACTGCCCATCTAAGAGCATTTGGCTTCTATCATACTTTTTTGGTTATTTTTTCTATGGCTAAGAATTTTCATACAAAAATGACTACAATGGTAACTATATTAAATTAAAGTAGGATGAGAAATCCTACCAAAGTATGAACATAGATACAATCTTCAGGTAGAGTGTGCAATACATTTATTTCAAAGAATGAGACAAAGAAAAGAAACAAGAGCGTAGAAAACTACTTTCCACAATACAATGCACATCACATCCCCTATACTAACCACCATGAAGCTCTTTCAGAGTTCATGGCAAAGAGAAGCATCTTAATCAAATGAGAGGAAAAGTAGAGTGTATGAGAAAGGAGATTAATAACCTGGTTTATCATTGAACAAAGCAAGAGCCCGGACCCCAAGGAGCAGATCTGCCGAGTCCCGATACTGGAGCGGCGGCGATCCCTCTCTGATTCAGCAAACACCTGAAATGTGCCAACCTTGCAAAAACTTGGTTGGGGTCTTTAGCCAGGTTGTCATATGGTGTCCAAAGCCGCTCTTTCAATAGATGATCACCAAAGGTGGGTATCAGTCAATTATAGTAGCGAATATAATGAGCTAAATCAGAGAAGATTGGCCAATAGAGCCGGGATAGTAGTGATTTTCTGCAACTATTTAATTTGGTATTTGGGAATGTGGGAAGGTGAAACTACACTTTTTGCCATAAATTACATAACATTGCATTGCCTGAGCTTTTATAAATCGCATAGTTTTTGGTTTTGCGTAGGGCTTTGGGAATGAGAACAATCATGCACCATAAGCTTTTATGAATTGTAATAATCTATGTATTTTTTTTACGAATGTAATAAACTGTCTCCATTTTTTCAAAGAAAATTCTTTTATTAGTTTGTTTTCAATGATAAATTATTTCATTTCATAACATGGAGGGTAAGATAAAACCACCAATTTAAGCAGAGAAACAAAGTTCCATGCAGAGAGAGTTCTAAATTGTTTTTCGTTCTTAAATAAATAAATTTGACTTCTATTAGATAGTAAAAGATTTTTTTTCCTTTAGGAAAACATATAGAATAAGTTCTCCACACAACTTTTTAAATTGAGGATTTAATTTTGTCTTAGTGCAAGCGGAAAGCTTAAAAGTTCTTAAATTGGGCTCGGGTGGGCAAAGCCTCCCAAGGATTAATGAGACTACGCCATGAGCATAATACAAGTGGACTCATACTCAATCATCAAAGAAAATAAAAAAGAAATCAGATTATCTTCAAGCTACCTTGTTAGTCTGAATCTGACATTAAAAAATGAAATTGAAGTGTAGCAAGTATTGATATTTGAATTTATTCAAACTATCCTTTGTTTAAATTTTCTATCCAAGAGCAGTTGCATCAGTTAATCCGACCTCTAAGTAAAACATCTGAAAAGTAATTACTGACTACTGAGACCTCAAAATTTCAATATTAACAAATAATTTTTTTTAAAAGAAAGGAAAACAACAACGTACCTGCAGCGGCTGCAGCACGAGGCCAAATAGTTTGTTCGATATTTGAACCATCAACATGTTCACCCCACATGCATACCTCCCCACCAATGACTAATTTTTGTTGCTGAGGATCTGTGATATTTTTAAGCGGCTCATTTATATAGAACTGCTCCCAACTTGTGTCTATGTGGTCCAAGTACCAACTATCTTGGTTGCTAACAATGCATCTTAACCCAGCCGCAACAACCTTTGGAGCAACACCAGTTCCTAACCTGAAAATGAAATAAACTAGCAATCAGAAGAAGTAAAAATATGGGATGCCTTAACTAGATCCATTTCCAGTGAAAAACTTCTGTTTTAATTTTATTTTTTTTCAAGACTTCAATACTCATATTAGTTTATTTGTATTGAGAAGAATATAACTCTGCCTTGGAGGGTTTCAGGGGGAAAGAATCTTGAAAGTGGAAAATCACTAGGCTTACGGCAGCACCATCCTTTAATTTCAGTGTAAACATTTTCCACCCCCCAGGATTTGTTTCATACTGTATTACAATTTAGGAGAACTAAATTTATACTAGAATCTTTGGATTGAGATATAAGCAGAGAACCAGATAATGTTTTTCCCTTTCATACTTCGAGAAGCTTAAACTAATTGAAGGCAATTACTCAGTTACCATGGCATGGCACTTGCTCCTCCCCAAAACAACTATCTCTCAATCATCACTAACCTAAGTAGCCAAGATAAGGTAATAATTATTAATAAATGTGTTGCACAATTATGTAGGTAAACGATTGTACAGTTGTATCCTTAAGTTCTAAGGTAAACGATTCAAAAAAAGGGATCGCCTTCATTATGATACAATCCTACTATAATAGCAGTACCTAAAGAATAAAGAAAATTTCAAATGAAGAATATCAATAGTAGTTCAAGAAACTTTTAAGCATGGGTTTGGACTTGATACTCTATTATGTGTTAAGTTATAAGAGCAGAACTGTCAAAATAGCCAAACTTGAATATGAGGTCTTCTTATTTACCAAGAAATAGAAATGAATTTTTTTTAATAATAAATCCTGAACAATCTATATAATTATTCAAAAACTAAAGTTCACAAAGTGGAAATTTCTAATTAATGAGAGTACGTATGACATACCAGTTATGCACAACAGTCTTTCGACTCAACTGGCTGCCAAAATCATTAAAAGTCTCTTCCCTGAAATTTTTCCGGAGAGTAGATGAGATCAAAAAGCTGCCCTTGATAGTTAAACTAAAGCAGAAGGACATACCAATTTACAGGTTCGTATCCATGTGATAAAGCTATTTTTTGTGCTCGCAGGACAAAGTACTTGTAAGCATCGGATTCGTTCATACCCCTTTTTCTTAACCTGTTCGTTAAAAAAGTCAAAACGTGTTTGTCTTGATACTGCATTTGGGAGGATGGGGATCGTTTCCAGACAACAATTATGTATACGATAAAATACAGAGTATTTTAGGATAGAATACAGAGTGATTTAGAATGATCATTAAATACGGAAAAATCCGCAATAAGATTTTAGAAGCTAATGGAGATAGAGATAACCAACTACAGAAACATAAAAGCATAACCTATTCTAAATCGCATTGAACTTTCTCTTCCTATCCTCAAGAACTCTCTAAACTCTCTCTTTCCATCTCGACATGTACCATGATTCGAGTTTCCGACCCAAAACCAGGATTACAAGCGGCATTTCGTCGTACTTGATCCTTCAATTATAGTATCCAATATTGGCTGTGTCCAATATTAATATTAAAGGAAAAATAATAAGGTAGTGAACTGATATTATTTAAATAAAAATATGGCATGACTTTATAGATAGAAACCAAGTTATATTATAGCTTGATGGCCCTAACCTAATAGTGAAGAACCCTTAACAACATAATGCTCAATGAATGCAACTTCTAGGTTTTTCCATCGATGTAGCAATGATAACTATGAATGACCAACCTAACTTGGGCACACATTAATTGATCCCACGTGACTACCACCGAAATGAAACCATAAACCCTATATTTTTATGCATCATATCAAACCATTTTTTCGGCTTTTCCATTGATGTAGCATTGATAACTATGGATGTCCAAACTAACACGGGCACACATTAACTGATCCCACGTGACTACCACCTAAATGAAATCATAAACCCTATATTTTTATGCATCATATCAGATTTTTTTTTTTTTTTAAGAATTCACACAAACATCAATATTTCTATCAGTATCTCAACCATGTTCAACAAACGAACAATCTTTGACATTATCTAATTGCATACAAGATTTAAGTTAAGAAGAAACACTCTCAACTACACATTGTTTCTTGCAATTCGAAACTTGAAAGTACCAAAGTCAAAATTAAATAAACGATCTCCATTCTTTGGTAAACTCCAGTATTTTGTATAGAATTTATTTCTTGCCAGAAGAACAAATAAAGAAACGGCAAGTTTCCATCCTTCACTTATAAAAGCCAGGTGGGAAAATTTTAATAAAATTATTTGCTTAAAGAAAGAAGAGAACTGAAGAACAACGGTCCCGAGCACAATATATTTTACTCAGTAGACAACAGGAATCGATAAGGTCTAAGATTATTACCAATTTCTTATATGAGGAGTCACTGTCCAGCAAGCTGAAAGTAAATTGAGAGGGTCGTATTAGATGATTAAGGTTTATGAAGATTAATGCATTTAGCTAGTTAATATGAATATTTATTTTCAAGATACTTAAAAGGAAAACTGACAGAGAAAAGAAGCTCCATGGGCTAACTTTATTAGAACTTTATTTTCAAGATACTCATTTTCCTCTCTTGGATGGTACCCAGCATCCCAAGAGATTCACATGGTATGCTCGTCATCACCTTATCCAATAAATCCATTCAAAAGAGAAAAGAAGCTCCCATGGGCTAACTTTATTAAAGCTTTTCTTTGGTGGTGTTACTTCCAACCTACACTTTCTCTTCTTTTTTGGCCAATTGGAAGTGCTTTTTGTAGCTTCCCTCAGCTTCGGTCGTTTTCCCCCCATATTTTGTGTAATTTCATCATATCAATATGAATGTTTCTCATTGATAAAAAGAAAAATAGGAATCTATCTCAGTTTCTAACTCATCAATATAACTGCAAAGATGAAATATAACATGGAGTTGATTAAATAATATTTTGCAGGCTTTTCATGACAATAAAAGTGCTACACAACTGTCCAACTTACTTGTGTTAACTTCATCGCCTCCCAAGTGAACAAATCTATACTTAAAGATCTTGCTGAAATCTGAAACATGAGAACCACAGTATCATACCTTATCTCCTAAAATATAGTTCAACTAAATGCTTACTTCAAAACAAAAAAACCAAAAATATTTTATTTAAATTATACTGCCTAAAATTTCATTGTAAGAGTTTCTATTTTTCTTTTTAAAACTCAATTTATAGAAAATCATCAAAATTAAAGAAAACTATATACTTATCAAACTCTCTCTTTGCACTGATTTTGTAAAAGACCCCATTTTAGTTTTGCTAAGAATTTGAATTTAATAACTTTTCTATTCAGATCAAACTAGTTCCAAGAATTCGAGAGGTTGCGAGGAAAGTGTGATATTACCCGATAATATTCCGTCTATTACTCTGAAGGTGAATTCATTACTGACATCAAGTGGCTGCTGACAATCCCTTGACGGCCACAGAGCAGGATAGCCGACTCCCCTGACAAATGAAACCATGAGCTCCTCACACAAGTTAAGAGTGAATAGAATTAGAATAGAATAGAATAGAAGGTCAACAACAGTTATTTTAGTTGGGTTGGGAGGTAACAAGTTCAATACCAATTGTTGTAATTACCATGATAAAGCATGTCCGGGAACATCGACTTCAGCCAAGACACTGACTCCACGTCGCTGAGCATATCTACAAAACTTAGAAAGGAAATTAAAATGGAAACTAACTCTTAGTTAGCACATCCAAAGGAAGAGGTTGCTCACCTCACAATTTCTGTAGCATCTGCAACTGTATATCGTTCTTGCTTAGAATAAGCACCAAGCCAAAGGTTTGGGAATGAAGGCATCTCCAACGGAAAAGATTGTGTATCGACAATGTGCCAGTGCAACACATTCTGCATAAAAGAGGTTATAAGCTAGGATCAGAACTGCAGCAAATGCAGGTATTCCAGGTTAGCCATTATTTACGTATCAATATGGTCCTTCAATATCTAACTGATTTTGCTTTTGTCTCCCTTCCATCCATGTTGTACGAGTTTCAGCTAAATTTCAAGCTCGCCTAAAGCACCAATGCACATGCCTTATTCCCTTGTAACATCGGGAGAATTAATTATGAATGGAACAGGCAAAAGAAGATGAAAAGGACAAAAATAGTGATGAAAAGAGAATGAAAGGTTCTACTTTTAAAATGACTAACCACTTCAACTTATAATTTCCTTCTAGGTTACAAAGTATCTGTTTCTTGGAAGTAATGGTCCAGGTGGAATTGTTATTTCAATAAATTTAGAACCTTTTCTTATTTTTAATCAAAAAGATAAATACATAGATTTTATGTGGCCTATTTGGTAAGAGTAGATAAAAACTAAAAACAGCCAAAAATTATTCAAACCATGTTTTGAGCTCGTGAACATTTTCTGCAAACTAATATCACAAAACTTATGCAAAATTTAATGAATTCTATACCAGCTTCGCATATGCCATAGAATCAATCACTTTCTTTATAACTGTCAATGGCTGATAATGTCGAGAAGTGTCTGCGCAAAGGTCATTTAGAGGTCAGATAACAAGTCATGATTGGAGTTCGCTACCTTAGTCACAAAAGTCTAGCAATTAAAACAAAAATCTCATGGAGTTTCCATTATATTTTTAACTTCAATGTTGAAATTAGGGAAAAATTCAGAAAGTTTAAATCAGTATAGACATTTTCTATCATATGTCACGGTCTTGCTTAAGGATTGTCATTAAAGCAAATTTTGATATGGAAAACTCAAAAGCATTTCACCTATTAAAAGCCCTCGATAGGAGAACCTTGGCTGATCGATGATATTCCAAGGCACCATGCGAACTTCAATTACCCTTGATTCAAAATTGAAAGAGCATAATTGACTGAAGGTCTGCAGAATTTCACGTGAAAAAAAAAAAAACCACATTTTCAATATTTTATATATTCCATCAGACTCCAAGAATTATATCCTTCAGATTCATAAGTCTCAGCACGTAACCTGAAGACCATGCAAAGCCCCATAAACTGTAAGAGCCTGCATAAGTTTAGGGAGATAAAAACTTGACTGTTTAGGGACCAGAGCTACAAGAATAAATTGGGCAAGTCATCAATAACAAAATACACTGATAATTGCACTTTATTAAGTAAAAGAAATTCAAGAGAAAAATATTGGCCGTGGATGAGGATGATCAAAGATTTAAATTTCTTTAGTTTTCACTTATGGCTTTCACTTTTCAGACGAAAGCATCTAGTTTTGGCAAACTCAAGGCACATGATTATATTTGGAATTGGTGAATCTAAGAACTGTACACTTTTAGCCACCCAACCAGATCGAGTATATAAAACATGGTGTCAGTACAGTCGTTCTTTTTATGCGAGCTCTGAGAGAGAATATACAAAGACATGAAAAATTTTAAAAAAAATAATAATAATAATAATCATAAAATTAGTCTTACAAAAAAAAAGTCCACACACTAACTGAGAAACAGATTTGAATACAAAGGCATTAAGCATAGTACCAGTACAGTCTGCTTGTGGGCATTCGAAGATAAGTACTACTACCATGAGCCTTGAACTTTTATTATTTACATATTTAATTATAAAGTTATTTAAAGAACTATTTTTTGATCTTCGTGTGAGTGTTGCACGCACCTCGAATATAGCTCAGTTTTTAATCTATTCAAGAATTCAATTTAGAAAAAAACAGATTTTAATAACAAATACTGGTGATAAATAAACACGCGTTAGTCCGAACATTTACAACAGAAGTCCATGTTCGTCTAAAAATCAAAAAACCAACTAAAACGTGACAAATTTTTTCCACGTTGATGGACGATTTCCATATGAATTAGGTAAAGATTTGGTTTCACTTTTACCCACCTGGAGATATGCATAGGCAGGCTTTCCAGGCGCTGGGATTGATAATCTGTACGATTCGTCAACGCCATATTGTAACTGCACCATTCACATGATGAAATTTCACAGAAGTCAAACAATTGTGATCAATGGGGTAAATTTTGGTTCCAGAACAAATTACAATTCAGTTGTTGAAAAAAAACCACCAGAATGAACCAAGAAAATAGAAACTAAGATAAAGAACCACGATCGTTCAAAAGTGAAAGAGTATGTTAAAAACTTCAAATCCATAATCAAATCGACAGAAACTCCAAACGCATTTCCAGCAAACTGAGAAACGATGAAAATCCAGAATAGACTCCACACATTTCAAAAGACTTCGAACTCAACTCTGCAGAAATCAGCTGCAAATCCAGAACATCGACAGATATGAACAGAACCAACACAAGCATATGCATAGACATACCTCATCGGAAGGCGAAGAGACAACAATGTGAATTCCAAGAAGCAGAGCAGAGGAACCAAAACGAGAGAGAGTAGCATCAACAACATGAGGAACACGAACCACATCGAGCAACCTCGAGAATCCCTCCACAAGTATCCCGGACGCATCGGAGAAGTTGGAGCCCTGAGTGTCGAGGCGAAAATCCTTGGCAAGGTACAACCGATGGCGGTCGCCGTGAGTGACCGACGCCGGCAACGGCCATATCCGCACACCTCCGGCAATCTCACTGCTCCCGGAAGCGGCGACGGCGACCAGAAAGTAAAAAAAGAGCTGCAGAAGCAGAATAATGGGAGAGGAGTGGAGTGCCATTAACAATGGAGCTATGGATGGAAGTGAAATCTGAAATGCGGTTGGGAATGTGGGTATTATTATACTGGGAAATGTGATAATGAAAATGATAGTGGAAGAGGGATAAATTGAGCGGCACAGCTCAGAGAAGCCATAGCGGAGAGTGACGAGGATTGATGGGAAAAACAATAAAGAAATGAACAAGAAGACGAAGAACATGAAACTCCAAAACCGGATGTTTGTCCGGTACGTACCGGCCTTTTTTTTTTTTGGTTACTTTCTTGTGATATGATAAATAACTATTAATATTTTCTTTTGACAAAAAATCAATTTACCTGTAAACTCGTCCAAAGTTATTTCAATTTTGATCTTAGACGTTCAATTTCATTGGATTCAATTCTGAATTTAGATAAGTTTTATAGGTAACTCTTTATTTAATTTTTTTTATTCACCAATTAATTTTAACCCAAAGCAAAGTAACCATTTTTGTAAACTCACTGGTTTCAAAAAAATAAAGCATTATTGAGGGGTCAACACTTATTTAAGTTTGACAAACATTTGAGGGTTAATGTTACAAAAAGTAAGGTAAAACGTGCAACACTTATTTAAGTTTGAAGTTAATTTAATGAAATTAAAAGTCTATGTTCAAAATTGATACAATTTAACAAATTTAGTGGTCAAAATTGATTTTTTTCCCTTTTCTTTTTTTGGTCTATTCACAAATTTAATCTCTCTCGTCCATAACCAAGCTAACGGATTAAAACATAAAATGTCAAAGGTTCGAATCTCCTACTAGCTGAACTTTGAAAAAAAAAATACTTTGTCGTCTCTTCTCATGGTTCTTTTATCTTCTTTTTTTAAAATGTCAAAGGTTCGAATACTCTGTCGTGTTTTCTCATGGTTTTTTATCTTAAAGACTAAAATTATAAGTTAACATTTTTCTTAAGAATATAAGATTATAAAAGGGAGATGGGTTTTTTTTTTTTTTTGGGAGTTCAACAACATGTGAGGATTGGAAGATTCGAACTCATGACATTTGGTCAGGGAAATATGCTTTTAACTAATTGAGTTATGTTCGATTTGACATGTGAGATGGGATGTTACCAATATATGTCTTTATTGTAAAGACATATGTTTATATTAACGTATTTATTTAATTCTTAAACTTAAGTTTTAGTTTTTTTTTTTTTTTTTGAGTTCAACATTTGTGAGGGTGGAAGATCGAATTATCGACCTCTACGATATTAGTATATGCATTTATCCACTGAACTATGCTCGGATTGACACTTAAGTTCTAGTTATATATTATTGAATTTTCCATTCTTGATAATATTGTGAATTAATGAGACATGTCAATTGTATATAATGATTTAATACGACATGGTAAAGCATAGTGGTTCGCTTGGACCTAAGAAGAAAACAAATAAATTTTATTTTGCCTGCTTATGGCTTGTCTCGTCTCTTTTCTTTTCTTTTCCTCTTTTTTCATATCTCCTTTTTTATATATATATTTATAACTGGTTTAGTTATATATTTAGTTCTTAAAACTTTACTTTATTTTGGTACTTGAATTCTTGTGTTGATCTTATTTTAGTCAATCATTTTGTCATTATTTTTCCTTCTTTTTTTTTTTATCTTATAGAAACTTTGATATAGGCTCATCTTTTATTTACTAACTTAATGAGCAAGTGTTTGTATTATATAAATATTTTTTTAGTTCTATAAATAAAGTATTTAAAACCATATGGGTAGATATGGTGTGTCGTTTTAGAATATTCTCAAATTTTTATAAATGGTTAATATAAAATTTAGAAACTCAAAACATAACATCAAACTAAATTATATAGTAGCCAAACTGAGCAAAGTTCAGTTGGCTAAGACATATGTGAAAAATCGAGCATAGTTCAACTGATTAAAAGCATATCTCTCTGAGGTCATAGATTCAAATCCCTCTACCACATACGTTATTGAACTTTAAAAAAAAAAAAAAAAATTAAGGCATATGCTCTAAGATTAAAAGATTTTGGATTCGAATCTCCACTCCCACATGTTGTTAAATTAAAAAAAAAAGTAGATACGATACTGTTCAAATATTTAAAATGGTTAATAATATAAAATCTAAAAATTTATAAGATTAAAATAAAATTGACAAACTAAAATGAAATAATTAACAATAAGCATCAAAACTTAAGAACCTACAAATCACACAAATAGCCCAAATAAGTAAACATGTTAATTGGCAAAGTGACAGAAAAAACCAGATCCACCTTTCTATATAAGATAATTAATACAAAATTTATCATTCAATACCCAATCTTGCATATTTGGCAAGTAATATATTATACTTAACGCTCATAATAGTCAAATGTTCAAATATATATATATATGATTCAAGATGAGTATCGAACTATCGACTTTTGAAATATTCAAATGGATTAGTCTATATATATCTATCAATTCTAAAAGATACAAACAGAAGATAGATCGTAAACATGTCAAATTGAACTACAGTTCACAACTAGTTTAGGCATATCTCCGGACCAAAAAGTCATGATTTCAAATCTTCACCTCATGCTGTCAAAATCTCTCAAAAAAAAAA
>JAOANK020000049.1:4313573-4323596 GCA_026257165.2 Telfairia occidentalis | reverse complement strand
AAACAGCATTGATTTGATTTGATGAAACGAGAGGTACAAAAAGGAGACACCCATCCAAGGAGCTACAAAAATGCTCTAATTCAGGTTTGCATCCTGCAGTATGTTTTCTTTGTTTTAACGATGGGGAAGTGCACCCCAGTCAGAAATTTTGGGATCTTCTCTTAAGAATTTTTTGAGTTTCTTGCATGTCACAAAAGTCGAGATAATAATTTCCCATAATTGTGGTTTGAAGCTAAAAGGCAAAGTCATACTGTTTTGGGTAGATGCAGTCAGAAGTTATTGTTTGAGAGATCCAGTTTAACCGATATCTTCGCAGGGGTATGAGAGGATGAATATGGCTAAATTTCATGTGTCTTCTTAGTAGGTATTATAGATTATTTTGTAATTACCCACAAATTGCAATCAGTCGTAGTTGGGAGCTGTTTAGGTAGATTAATGAGGATGCTATTTTCTATTGAAATGCTCCTAATAGGAGGTTTGTGCTTTTCATATGGTACATTTTCAAATATGAATGAAAAGTTCTTATTTCTTTCGAAAAAAATAATAATAAAACAAGCATTCTCATACTAAAAAGGCCACTGAATGACCATTAACTCAACCCACGTTCCTCCAATTTAATTCTTGACAAGAGATTAATGTCAACTACTAACTCATTCATGGAATGTCTACATCCTTGTTTAGTGCCAAATGAGATGCTTCAAGCGTCCAAATAAAATAATTACTTTTTTCATACATTTACAACAATACAGACGACATTATCAACACATTTAATCTTGATTAGACAAAATTATACTACTGCTAAAGGTGATGGATATGAATATTTTCTAGCATAACAAAATACCTGAATATATGGATTCACTGAAAATTTCATCTTCTAAGAATTGTCTCTGAATCATTGAAATTTCAGGACGGGTACAGGGTGCCTTTTTACGAACACGGCGTATGTCTTCAGTGCTTGTAAGTTGTTGACGTATTGTGCTGAAGAATAATAGTACATATGCGGTTAGTGTCTCAGCACTCAGCAGGAAAGAAGATCCATTTACTACAATGAAGGTGAGTACTTGACCAATTAAAATAAATAGTGAAATATGTGCAAAAGAAGAAAATAAATTCATCTCAACCTCCATCCCCAACAAATTTTTTAAAGAAGAAACAGATTTTTTGTTGAAATATTGAAATGGCAAGTTACAAACAAAATCCCAAACCTTCTGACTCGTTACCTTTGTAGTTTTGGTAAAAATACTCATCAATTAGAAATTGCTTCAAATCCATAATAAATGAGCACAAATTTTAAGGTAAAGTTAGACAAAAAATTATAAAAAAAAATTAATACAGAAAACTTGTGAAATAAAGCACAACTTAAATTCCGCATCAAGTATATATAAATAAGTGGATGCATATGATACATACTCTCCATGCAAAACCATCATATCATCCATAAGCACCTTCTTCTTTGAGATGCCAACACGGAGTGCAGATCGCGGACGTTTCAAGGATATTGTTTCATGCACAGGAGGTGACGGTTTCATTTTCAAAACTGAAGATCGTCTTCCAACTAAAGCAACAAAAACATCTACTCAGTGACATCCCAGTCTACCAATTAAAAAGTCAGAAACATCAGCACACTTTTCCAGAGATGTTAAAAGGGATGTAATAATACCTAAAATAGATGATAACAAATCATCATCATCAGGAATGGATTCTGTAATTCTCTTAGATCGGTGCACCCCGACTGACTCAGCTGAGTTCAAACTCTGGGCTGTTAAAGTACTGTCAGTGAAGCTTCGTTTCTTCCCCGATATAAGATTAGTTCCAGAAAGACCTCCATCATCCTCAACCAAGTTTTCTTTGTCCAGGAAAGAATCCAATGGTAAGTCGTCACCATGTCTTTCAGTAAGGCCCTCTGGTACAGAAAGCAACTTCTCAGGTGCAGGGAAGCCAGAGGTGGGAGACCTATTAGAATTCTCAGTGCAAATATCATTAGACAATGCACAATCCAAATGTTTGTCAGAATCCCTACAAACATCCTGTCTGTCTTCCGATACTACTGTACCAGCTTTTTCACTTTTTTCCAAATTTTGCGTCAGCACATCAGTTGTTTGGCAGCTCTCACCTAAAATCACAATGATTAACCAAATCATTTTCAAATTACAATGCATACAATGAGAGTTCCAGAAAAATGAGGTACATCCTCTATTCCTGGCGTTTCAAATAAGATAACCATTACAATGGTATACCAAAACCACCAATCGATTACCTTCAAGCAATGACCTATCAGGTTCAATTACATGGGAATTGCATGCCTGAAGCACAGACTTCTCCATGGATGTAATCTCTTCACAGTTAAAAGAATTCTGCGTCTCAGTGTCCTTTGGCTCCTGAAATTCCTTAGATTCAGCATCAATAACCTCAGGCCTACCAGGAGATTCCTCTTGGTACGTTGTTTCAATCGCAACTTTTCCAGGTGAGAGCACTTCACCCGAGCTGTCCATGGGTTTTGAGGATGGTTGATCACTGATCAAAACCCCCTCTGATGCTAATGCATACGTACTATCTGAAGGAACTTTATGAGCCACGTCCTCCAAATCAGGCGAGACACCAGAGCGACTAGGAGACATGGCAGCTAGATCTAATGTAGATCTGCTGGGATCGCATTCTGCATCAATGTGATCAAGAAAGGTCATTTCAGGCTCATTGTTTATTACAACTCCATTGTTCATATCTTCTCCTGTGCTTGGGGCACTCAATCCATCTGTAATTCATATGAGCATTTTACAGCAGAGGTTTTTTTTCCGGTAGAAACAGCAAAGAATAATATCAGGATTCCAGAAAAAACTACAAGTGAACAAAAGTTCAACGGTAATTACCTCCTTTCATCTTTTCCATTGTCTCATCAGTCGACAAAGAAAACTGTTCGGGTTTTCCATCTTTGTTTTCTGGGTCACTAGAAAGATGGCCATTCTCTTCAGGATGCGTGCTTCTTATAGTCCCATAATCCAAATCATTATGGGAAGACCAATCTGAAGCATCAGTAGCACCAGCATAAATATCTGTCTTCGTAGATTCATTCTTTTCAATTCCCACTGCTCCCTGTTCTGTTACGCCATGATCTTCCACTTTCAAAGGCCCATCACCATCCGGACAAGACAAGTTGCATTCATCCACTTGCCTTGTAGTTGATGATGGATCCTGTGTAACATACAAACTTAGAATTTGTGGCTAACTCTAATAATGTTTGGACTTAAATAATTTGAATTTGCATATATTGTTCTATCGTTTACATAAGCTATAATGCACTAGTGTAAACAAACAATTAACACAGTATATAAGAGAATAAATAGGAGCTTCAATCATCAGATGCTAATGCCACGATATTAACCTGAAACCCATTGACATGTACCTGCATCGTTTCAAAAGTTTCTAGGATTTCCTCAGTATTTTCATCCTTATCTTTCAAGACTGTTGATTGAGAAGGCGCCTGAGGATCAGTACTGCAATCACACACACACCCAAGCAAAAAAAAAAAAGAACCAATACAAATAATGAGAGCATGTATCAACCGACAGACAGAAAATAACTTTAAAAAATAAATGCTCCAAAAGCAGGCAGAGAAAATATTGATGAAATAGGTTTACACGATAATTTATAGCATGGGACAAATGAAAACTAATCACACCACATGTGGATCTCGAATGCTATGGGGAAATTTTCCTAGCAATACATACATCCCGATACTTCATGCTTGATTAGTTACAAGGTAAATACCTATTTCTTCATACTTCACATAAGCATTTCAATTTGATCTCACCTTTCTTAAGAACTAAATTAACTAAACCACGACCCAGCAGCATTTAAATATAAAATGCTTCCAACAATACTCTTACCATGAGAAATTCAGTCAATCAGAAATTCTGCTCTTCTATAAAAGATCTTAATTTTTTTCCAGGAGAGGGGGGTGTCATTCGATGCACAATCCCATTTCGAAAAATACCAAGATTACATTGAGCGGACAAGCATTAAATTAACATAGAGATATAAAATGCTTACTCTGAAATATCATCATGTTCCTTAACAGTGATCTTCTCTACAAAGAGGTCCTGCTTGTAACCAGTAGGTTGGAAATGGGAAGACATTAGTACAAACAGAAGAGAAAACAAGAAAAGCAGGCAAGGAAAAAAAAGAAAGGAAGAAAAAATAAAAACCAATAAAAACAATACTAGACATTTGTTTCTTTATTCTTCTTCTTTTTTTTTAATAAATATGAAACAAACTTTCATTAAGATAAATGAAGAACAAAAGCAAGGGAGAAGGTTCACACAAAAAATAAATTCAACTCCAATAAGTCACAGTTACAAAAATAAGCTCCAATTTAAAAAAATCAAAACTAAAGGAAAATCACAAAATATCAGTCCTGGACACCCAAAAAAGGAACTAAGATGGGAAAAACTGGATGTCCACAACCACAACTATGTTAGGCATTTGCTAATGAACAATACCTACTTATGCACAGTATAAACATAAGCTTTATTAAAAACTAATAAAAAAAACAGGAAAAAGGGGAATGTCAATCTTCAAAGTCAGCATATTAAACAGAAACTTATAAAATATGTCAAACACAAACTACATTATCAACTTGATATTGGCATAGAATAGAAACCTAAGCTTATGCACATATATGCATGCCTGTACATACATTTATACATACATATGTATGCATTCGTGCCTCGAAACATAAATACCAGCCAATTTTTTAACATAATAAAGCAGCAGAAGATGGGGAATTCATATTGTGGTTGAAAAGAATAATTTTGAAACTCATTTCCACAAGGATATGACATGTAAAGACAATGCAGATATCATACGGGGCAGTAGATTCTTCAGGCGGGTAAAATATTTAAAAAGTTAAGTAACCAATTTCAATCCTATTTTGATCTCTAAATTTATTTAGAGACCGAAGGCTTCAATAATGAAAAATTCCAAACTCAAATTTTAGGAAACTGCAGTTAGTAAAAGCAAACTGGCAGCCCTACATTCTTCAACATCCAACGAGATATTCAAAATAAAACATGTATAATGTTACCTCATCAAGATCTAAACCAATTTGTGCAGCATCTCCATCACCAAAACGCTCTGAATAGCCAAGAAGATTAAAACTAGTCTGATCAGCGCATAATTGTATTTGACTAAAATATTATCAAAACATGGAGCACAGAATACTAACCATCCAACCCAAATTGAGAAGTGGTGTAAACTACACCCTCCATAGTATCTTGAAGGGTGATTTGCTCCCGAGAACTAACGTGATGATCAACATAATTACTGCAGAAAAATTAGATGCCATTCACTGAGGGGAAAATGCTACAATATGGCTTTGTTGATATTATTGCTGGTTTATTACAAACATGAATGAAAATTCTTAAACTAACCCCTGATAAATTTCATTGTCTGGAAGCTCAAAATCATCGAGATCAAAAGTCTCCGGCAGAGTGATAGAATGATACGGAGCAGTAGATTCTTCAGGGGGTAAATCAACAGCAGTAGAACGGAATGCTTGCTTTATCTTAAGCAAAGCTTCGCTACAATCATCAAATAGGTAATTCACCTTTCTAGAATATATCCTCACCACCCCAAGGAGAAGATGGCTGGACAATCGCAGTGCAATTGGCACATCAGGGAAAAGAATTGAATCTGTTCCAAGAAAATTGAATAAATAAATAACTTTCTACCAAGGAAACACATTCAATAAATTACAAAATGTATCATATGACATTTTAAATTATCATTCACGGGTAAACTTAGTCCAATCTCCAAACGAAGAAAGATACTCCAAAAATTGGAAAAGAAATAACATTGCACAAGCAACCTTTGGAACTATAATATCATAAAATATGAGTTTCTGCCACTAAATAATGTTATGAGTATTCCCGTATATACAAAAGATACTATCTTAAAAAGTTGGGAGAAGATAAAGATACTATCTTAGTCTTAGCCTCTTAGATCATTTCCTGAATCAAACTTATATTCATATTAATATTCAACTCTAATAATCCTGCACCAGATTTGAGATCCAGAATACAACTAATTCACAGAAAATACAAATAGTTACTTATTGACTAACATTTTAGGCCAGATTAAAACAACCCACACTATCATCTCGCATTAAGAAAAAAAAATACAGTACAAGTAAGACATTTTTTTCCATAACCAACATTAATTTCATTCAGACAGATAACACACTGCTGTATCTTACAAAAAAGTCCCTCTAAAAGAAGGGTTGTCGTTCTTAAATATAGAAATAGCATAATTCCCAAGAAACGCATTACGACGCAAAAGTTTCAACCAGCTCTTAAAAAGAATCTGTCAAAAAATTCTCTTATGGATGAGAAAATAATTCACCCTTCCAACTAATAAGAGAGGATGCGAAAGATTTGCCACTGAGAAAAGTATTACTGTGAAACTTCTGCATCCTAAAATTACTAAATTCACCCATCAAAAGAAAAAGATTCATGAGCTTAGCTAATAAGAAGTTGGATAACCGAATACTACTAAAAAGGTGAACTGGAGAGAAACCCACGATTCAGACTTTTAGTCAACAACCGCCGTTTGGGTTGGTCGAGTAAAGTTTTTCACTACGCCAGACTCGTTTCGAGAAACAAAAGTAAGCCAATTTTGTAAATTTTGAAATTTTTATCATATGTTCTAACTTTGGTTTGTCTAAGAAGGAAAAAAGGAAAAATAAAAGAACCAAGATCATAGAGGTGAAAAGAGAGCAACTAACCAACGGAAACCCCGATATCAGTGTCGGCCACCTGATTTTTCCGCAGCTTCCTCTCCAAATGTGCCGCTATCCATATTGTCCCAAGTGGCCCTTTCTTGGCCAATATGAATTGAGAATAAAACATCGTTCACTTTACCTCTGAAACCTTAACTTTAACACAGAAACTGTTTCCCAAACCTTCCTGAAGTCGCAAAATCCCATTAAAATCTCCAAACAACCCAGCAACAGACGAACTCAAATTCTAAGCCAAATGGAGGTCTCAGGGACGGTTGGACCCCAAAACCATCTCCTCCAGCACCAAAAACACCAGAAACAATTACAGTCAATTAAAACCAACCAAATTTATATAATTCACAACAGAAACCCTAAATCCGACCCAGTAAAAAAAAACCCAATTTCCACCCCTAAAGACACAAATTTGACAATTCCGTCCTAATTTCAACCATAAAACCCGACAACTACAAACCCCAGTAACAAAAACGACAAACAACCAAGCTATTACAAACCCCAGAACTTCGAACCCCCAAAAGAAGAGACGTCAATTCCCAAAATCAAAGTGGGTCTCCCAAAAACACTTCCCACAAAAGCTCGAATACCACAACTCCTATAACAAACGCCCAAAAAATGAGAACTCAGAAAAAGCAGCTAGAAATCCCAGCAAGCGAAGTCGTCGAGGGAAGTCGCAAAAGGAACAGAAGGTGTGAGTGAGAAAGAACAAGTGAGTTACAGGGAATCTTGAGAGTAGAGAAGTAAGCGAACCGGATCGAACCGAGTTGACCCAGAATTCGAAGTGAGAGAGCGATGGAATCTGCTTGTAATGGAGAGGGAGAGAGAGAGAGAGAGAGAGAGGTTGAAGAAGCGGGTCTGGCACGGAGCTTCAAGGATTTTCGAACAGTGAAAAAAAAAAACGCTGCTGTATAACACAAAGCGGGGCTTGTCTTGATCACACGCGTCGAAGACCAATTGGTTGGTGTTTTTTGAGTATGAGATTTGAGTTTTCGACAAAAAGTTTTCAAATGTTTGAATAAGCTTTGGGAAGGACGAAGGAGCCGTCTTGGTAAAGCTTGGATTTTCCTTAAAGATGATCCTACTTTTGTCATTCTTCAGCCTCATTATTATTATATGCGATATTAAATTTAATGTACATCAAATTTAAGTTATGTTGTTGATTTTTTTTCCTACCGTTAGGATGTTGACTTCTTTTAATTTAACTATCCATGAGAAGAGGTAGGATTCGAACTCAACTTTTTGATCGGTGACATATCTCTTAACTAGTTAACTTATGTTCAAATTGACGAACTTAAGCATTTAGACTTGCTAATTGTTGCATTTTTACAAATTGTAATTATGTCTTTCAACTTTAGGTTATGTTTCTATTTAATTTTTAACGTTATTATAATTAAGAAGTTCGCTAACATGCCATGACGGTTAATTTGTTGGGTTGTCTAACACATCACATCAATCTAACCAAAATTTATTTTAAAAATTTTAATTTATTAATTTTTCTATTTTATGTCACATCACATAAACATAACCAAAATTCATCGAGTTGTTTTTATACTTTTAAAAGCTTTAATTATGTTCCAAAACATTCAATGTTAGTTTTATGTAGTCCTTGCATTTAACATCATTATTTAAAATATTGATATGATGTTGATTGAATTAAGGAATATTTAAATATTATTTTGGTTCTTGTACTTTCTATTTAGTTTTATTTCAATCTTTTAAAAAAATGTGTTTGTCCATGTACTTCTAAAAAGTAACCAACTCAAATTTTATACGCAACAAAAACTTTTTAATACAAAAATATGACTACATTTTAATAAATTCATCGAGTGCTGAGTGCAGTGTTGTGTTAAAAATTTGATTAAAGGAAATAAAAAGGAAAATGAATAAACCAAAATGACAAGTTTTTTGAAATACAATATCCAAAACGAAAAATTCAGAACTATAGGATTAAATTGGACAAAAGCTAAAAATATGAGGATCAAAATAAGCGTTTTACAAATATATAAACTTAAATAAATACAAATTAAAAATACATAGATCAAAATAATATTTAAACAAGTTAACAATGATAGTTTGCATTACGTGTCAACGAATAGTACAAGGAAGAAAATCAATGGGATAACACAGGAGTGAGAAAAAAACATGACAGTGAGAATGCCCAAAATTTCGGTTTAATATTTATTTCGCTTCCTTGCCCCATTTTATTTTTTTTTTATCAAACTGCCTTTTGTTTTACTCAATGACACGATGTATCAAATTATCATCTATTAGTTCAATTAGTATATACCAATTCAAATATAGCTTATTCATGTATTTATGATGGTTGAGTTGGCTAGTTTTGGAATAGTAATACGAGACTCACATGGTAATATCTCGCTTACAATAGAGTGGGCTAGGCAACTAACAGGTCTAGCAGAGTTGGCGAAAGCTTTAACACTCTTAAAAGGAATCTAACTAACTCATGAAATTGGTATTTAACCTCTCTATGCTGAAATTGATTTTGAAATAATATGGAAGTTGATTTAGACCGACGACCATTATAACAATGAAACACAACTTATTGTAGATGAGATAAGAAGAAAGCTCAATAACAGACAAGTCAAAAGAGTCCTTACCAGCAGGACAATGAATGAAGCTGTCAATACATTAGCAATCCATGCGAGAATACATCATTTGTTGAGTATATGATTGGAAGAATTTCCACCGCGGGTTTCTAGAGTTATTCATATTGATTTACTTTTGTTGCTTTCATTTTGACTATTTTTCTCGTACTAAAAAAATTAAGTAATATATTTACCGTTATTGTGAAAGTCGATGGTTTGATTCTTCAACCCCACAATTAATGTACAAAAAAAAAAGAGTTCAATTAGCATGTCATGTCAATATATATATTACATTGTAAGTGATATAAACTTATTAGAATTAAAATTAAAAGTTTAGAGATGTAATTTAAATCTTTTAAAATTTATGTACTAAAAAATACAATCATTAAGATTCATAACCAAATTTATAACTTAATCTATGTAATTGTCTTATGTGTATACATATTTTTCAATTTACTTTTTAGGGTTAGTTTGAGATTATTGTAGCTTTTAAAATAATTGCTGACAACTGTGCTTTTAGAAAAATCAACTTTAATATTAAGTAAATTAGTGTTTAGTAAATTTTAATTTTAAATCTCAAAAAATAGGTTATAATGTTTAGCAAATTAATCATAAATTGCTATAATTGACTAT
>JAOANK020000049.1:4300761-4311934 GCA_026257165.2 Telfairia occidentalis | reverse complement strand
TATTAAAAACGATTAAAATTCTTTCAAAATTGTTTTTGACCCCAGCAAAAACAACCCAAACGGATCCTTAATCTTGTAAACGATTTAATTGTATCTTTCATGTAATAAGTATTTCAACCTAAGTTTGTATTTACAATAAACGTTAACTGAATTGGTAAGCATTTGTTGTTCAAAAAAAAAAAAACAGTGAACATTTGAGAAAAATACTTTTTTAATGAGGTGGCTAAGCTCTAGCATAGTAGCATTGTTTAAATTAGTTTATTTTCTATCAAATTTAACATTATGATTTTGTACTAAAAAAAATTAACATTATGATTTATGAGTCGATTAAACTACTTTTAAGGGTGTGTATGACAAGCTTTCTAAAGAATTGTCCAATCGAACATAGTTCAATGAGTTAAAGATATATACTAAAAGGTCATGAATTTTTATTTCCATTCCATGTTGTTTAATTAAAAAGACTTTTTAAATGGTCTATAAATGAATAAGAGTATTTTTTGAAAGAAAAAAAAAATACTGGTATTTAGTTAAAATTATAAAAAGTATTTTTAACTCATTAAGAGAGTTTTTAAATCGAGAGTAAATGAGTTCATTTTTTAAAAGGAAAGAAATAAATAAAATAGTTAACAGAGAGACTTTAAAATTCACTCTATTTATTTTTATTTTTTAAAAAAACTTTCCCATAAAAAATAACAAACCCCATAACAAGAAGTAAAATAAAAATAAGTTTTAAATATTTTTTTGGTTCATGTCTCTTTCCGTTTTGGTTTATTTTAATTCTTTGCTTTTGAAATGTTGATTTTGATCTTTGTATTTTAACTTTTATTTATTTTAATATCTATACTTTTAAAATATCTATTTTAGTCTTTATACTTTTAAAAATTGATCATTTTGACTCCTATTTACAAACTTCTAACACAAATTTTATACATAACAAAAATCTTTTGATACAAAGTAATTGTTACATTTCAAAAAAAAAAAAATTATTGAGCATATTGTTATGTTGAAATTGTGTTTGAAAAAGATGAGATAAAATAAAAATTTTATAGACTAAAATGGTCACTTTTGAAAAGTACAGATATCAAAATGGCACTTTACAAGTACAAAAATTGAAATAGATATTTTCAAAGTACAGAATCTAAAATAAACTAAAGCCAAAAGTATAGAGACAAAAATAGTATTTAAACTACAAAAATCTAAATCTAACAATAAATTTAGGAAGTCAGTAATGATAGCGAAAAACTTAGAAGAGGTCATGTCCATCTCAGTATATTCAGCATTAATGTCTACAGGTTTTTGTTTTTTTCCCCTTATTTTCTTTCTTTCTTGTTCTTGTTCTTCTTCAAAGATGGTACAATTTATGTTAAAAGACTTTCATAAATATATAAAGAATGTTGCAAAGCAACTAATGTCTAACCATATTACGGCAAATCGAGCGTAGTTCAATTAATTAATGCATATCTCTCCTGAGTTCAAATCTCTACTTCTGCATGTTGTTGAACTAAAAAAAAGATCTAACTACATTACATTTATGAACTAAAAAAAATTTATATTTTCTTTTTTAGTTTAACTACATGGGAGGTGAAAATTCAAACTTCTATCTTTTGATCGAGGATATAAGTCTTAACTAATTGAGTTATGATCAAGTTGACTTTCAATCTTATAACTTAGAAAATTTATTAACTTATTCTTTCCAATATAAAATTATTCAATAATTTTTTTTCTATTAAAAGAATATTTGAGGATTAGGGTGAGTATTTAGACATTCTACTTGTAAGAAAGGAGACGGAGAACGAACATCTTAACCAATTAAACTACATTTTAACTAAGTCTTCTATTTTTTTTAGTTCAACAACATATCTAAGGATAGGAATTCAAACTGGCAACTTTTTAGTTATCTTAATCAATTGAGTTATATTCGGTTTGACAAGTGAGTCTTCTATTTCAGCTCATGATCTAGGCTACATCCAAAATGTTTGTTAAGTAGGGTTGAGTCTTGCACTGTCCAATTTTTATCATTGGGCGTAAGGCCCAATGAGTCCACTAAGCTTTACAAAGCCACGTCAAAGCCCCATATCAGGCTTCCCAAGTCCTCTTTTTTCTAGAATGGATCAAATGATTTCTAAATTACGGTTATTCCTCATCATGAGATCCCTTGACGTTAGTTTTTAAGCTATATAAAAATAAAGAGATGGATTAATAGTATATGAGTTTCAATAATCTAAAATTAATTAATTAAGAGATGCCTCCATTCAAAATTTAAAGTTGCAATATAGTATTTTCTGAGATGATATCAACATATGTCATAATTGCATATGCACCAACTTTTCATGAGATATCCTTATTTACAAATGAGCGAAATTTTCATTTTATTCAAATAATTATCCCTTATTTCTCAAGTTACACTGATCTTCTAATAGATACTATATCCATAATCTAACAAAAAATGCAAATTCCTTTTAGATTATCAACATGATGCAATCTTGTTGTTCTTGATGTGTTTTTCAAATATGAAAAAGAACTAAAAGGATTGCTGTTGAGCCTTGAAAGAGATACATTAACTTGTCCAAATATGCAACCATCTTGATTCTAAATGAGTTTGATAATAAAGTAATTGAGGCTTATCAACATCAGTGTCTTAAATTCAAGCGTAATTTAGAGCAAGTCATATATCTCTTGAAGTGAGAAAATTAAGTAGAAATGAAATGAGAAAGCTCTATTTATTGTCGCAAGCCAAAGTAGACAAATTACATGTAATTTAAATCATGCTACATGCTTGACCAAAATATAATCGATTGTTTTTTAATGCTATGGTTTACATCATAAGCAAATTCTTTAATACAAGTCCAAAATAGCATACGCTATATTAAAAGAATAAAATTAAATAGAAGTATCCAACTTTGCTCTATTGTGAATATGTGATTACATCTTAGATGTCTTTTTTTTAGTTCAACATTATGTGAGAATAGAGATTCGAACCTCCAACCAATTGATCGATAATATATATCTTAGCTTATTGAGCTATGTTTAGACCAGTACATCTTAGATGTCTATTCAACCAAATGGAGAGAAATTTGGAGATCACTATAATCAATATTACAGGTTTCAATCATATATATGTATTTGAAGCAGACGCCGTAGCCAAAAACCAATTCATAATCGCATTTATAAAGAATTTCTTATTTTATTGTGATATTCATTTCAATTGCATCATTGTCATCGAACCAATGGAACGAGAATCCAATCTCATGGACATTGAGACTAATACTTCATGAGTTGAAAAGGGCAAACAATTTATAGTGTCTAACAGCCAACTAAACTAGAAAGATGCTTAGGACCTGGAGGTAACATGGAGCATTTCCTTTATGACTTTCCTGCTTCAGATGCATCTGCATCTTCGGTTGCACTGCCTAATTTGACAATGTCCTCAACAAGGATCTTCCCTTCTGTTAAAAGGAAAATTGGAGAAAATAGCAACGTGTGAGATTCTTTAATGAAAATACCGAGACATAAAAAATCAGATGGCTAAAAATAATCAGGTTTGGTCGATTGTATCCATTAGGAGACAATAAAAGGTTATTCAAACAATCACATTGTCTTTGAGCACATGTATGTCTCACTTTTTCTATTTGATAACTGGGATACCATGGGTTCCACTCCATGCATTAGGCTCATAGCCCACCCTCTCTAATTCCGAGAGAAGCTTCACCCATCTTAAGACCAACTTTAGAGCCAATGTAAATTGTAAAGGAATTCAAGAGAATGGATTCAGGTCATGGTAATCATCTACCTAAGATTTAATATCCTACGAGTTTCCTTGATAACTAAATGTAATAGGATCGAAGTGATTATCCCGTGAGAATAACGGGCCCGAAAAATCACAGATATTTAAAAAAAAAGAAGTTTTCAACCTGGAGTTTGAACCAAGGATCTCTAAAAGTCCAAACATACCAAGTTTTCAACTAAATACACCCCTTGAGGTTAAAACCAGTTCCCAAGCCCTCACCTTTATGGGGCATAAACCAAATTGCCGCGTAGTTTAAACCAATTACATGTCGGGAACAAGAAACAAACAGGGGCAGAAGAGTAAAACGATACAGCATTTCTTACCTCTATCCTTCGAGAGATTGCTGATAAGTTCCTGAATTCCCTCCTTTCCCAGGGTGTCCTTGAGATACATTGCGGCGGATGCAACCTCCTCCGGTGTCACTTTTCCATCGTAATCCCTGCAAAGAAATATGATTAACATAGCTATACACATGATTTGTACTGATGTAGAATCACACATCAAATTAGAAAACGGCAACTAGATAACCTGTCCAGCAATCGCCAGCGATCCCCAATTTTGGCATCAACATCATCAATTTCCTTTTCAAGCTTATGAAGCATTGTATCAATCTGAAGACACCATCCATATTGTGAGTTTTCCAAGTTACAGAGAAGACATGACACAGATTAGAGACAGATGGCTAAACGCAATCAATCGAGACAATTATGAAGGATCGCATTACCCTGTTAATAAGTGATGAAGAAACCTTGCGACCTAAAGTCAACTCAGCAGCCTGGTCGGTATCCTCCCTTGCAGCTTTGTAAGCCCTTCTTGCTTCTTCTTCACCATCTGTACCCTCTTTCTTGACCATGCTGTTGTACAGGTCTATCTGGAAATGGAGAAAACAGTAGCAAAAAGCAACGCTAAATTAGCCATGCACTCGGTTTTTTCAGGTCAAATTGATATTCTTTGTATCTTGAAGAAGATTTTTTTTTTTTTGCCATCTTAAAGACAAAATAAAAATTTCACCGGCACATTAAGTTAATAGGTTATATCTTCCAACACAACGCAGAGAAGGAATAATAAGCTATACCTCTTTCTTTACAAGCTGTAAGAACTCCTCACGTTCCCTGCTGACTGACTACATAAAGAACCAGTGGAATAAAGCAAGTTAAAAAACATCATGTAAATGCAAAGAAACAATAAATTGTTTTCAATCCTTACAGATGCAGATGCTAAAACTGCCAATGCACGACTGAGATCACATAGTTGCTCTTGTTTCTCCATTGTTTTTGTTTTTTCTTTGGGTTCTTCTCCAGTAGTTGGACTAGTCATCTCTTCTAGTGCTACATCCTTCTGAATACCCGCAGTCTCTTGCATCTTAGCCAGCTCCTCTTCTTCTTCTTCTTCCTCCTATAAATATATTAAGAAGAGCATCTAAACGCCAAGAACTTTCTTTGAAACAACTAATTCAATACAACAAGAGTAAGAAACCTAAATTGTCTTGGACGAAAAAAGCATGAAGTTTGACCTTCTTCTAGGGGAATTCATAAAAAATCAGCCAGTTAAGTACATTATACCTTAGATCATGAAAAGAAATAGAGTTATTTGGGACATATAGAAGGCATTAGGAAGTTCTATATAGGAGAGAAATGAGAGTTAGAGGGAAGAAAGAATTTGCAGCCATCTTTCAGGATTTTGCTAGAGCCACATTAGCTAACGTTGTCTAGAATAAAGTAGAGGTCTTGCTGGATGAAATCTTTTAGCTTTAATTTCAAATGAACATCTTGTCCATAGATGTTCTTCGAGTTCAATCTTTTTCAGACAATTATTTTAGTCAGCTAGATTACATACTGGGCCAGCAGTCAGCTTAAATTTTGAAATCCCACTGATAATAATTGTATAATAAGGATAACCAAAGAAAGAGAAACCTTTATCATTTCTTCCTGCATTTCTAGGAACTCCAGTTTCCTTCTTCTTTCTGAAACTGTATCTTCAGATGGCAAAGCCGTCACCCCTACAGTATCTACAACCTCATCCGGCAGAGATGAAAGAGTTGCTTGTACAACTTCCTCTGGTCTCACCTTTCCAGACACAGAGAAGGCTCTGCATTGGTTACCCAATTAGAAGACAAATTTCAATGTCATCTTACTATTAAAAAAACTGAGAAAATATTTAAATTACCTAGAAAGAATCAAGAGGGAAGATGGTACGGAGTAGTTGAGAGACAAATCCAGCCAATCATGCAGCTAAAACAAGCAATGAAAATTTAAATGTCAGAACTAAAAGATACTTTTCCTCTATGTTCAACCCCAAGAGAAAATAATGTAACAGCAGAAATGCATAAATTTAATAAATACTTTTTTGACAACCAAATAAAGAAATTACATGTGAGGCATGAGGTTTACGTTGAGACACTTATTTTACAATTCAAAATCTATCCGTTGAATTCAATATGCACGTGTTTTTCAATTCATAGTAGTATTTAGGTGTAATGGAGACAACACGATATAAATTTTCTAGTCATTTTACTGTTGAGGACCAAGTTATGAACAAAAAGCTTTTCATGTTTCTCTTTTTAAGTTCACCATTTCACATAAATTAAAGCAGTAGGCTAATATAGCCTGGGTCAAGCAGGATAAATAAAATTAAAATAGCTGGTTTTCTTGGTCTTGTTGCTGCTGGTTTTCTTAGTTTGGAATTGTTTCTTTGTTAACTCCTGTCGTTTGAATTTTGGGATTTTCTTTGGAGTGTTTTGGCTTGGAATTGTGTTTCTTCCATTTGCTTGTAGAGAAGCTCTTCACCTTTGAGCGAATTTTGTTATTTTTTTTTAAAAAAGAAACAATTTCATTAATGGTATGAAATTACAAAAGAAGGTGATGGATCTAAACCAATGGAATTACAAAAGGGCTGTCCCATTGGTAAGGAGGGATCCATAACTACAGTTGTGAAAGAGAGGAGAGCATTTACACCAAGTAATGACCAAGAAAGATATGTTGTCAAAAAGCAATCAAAAGAGAGCTCAATACCTTGGAAGGTATGGTGATTTCTTTCTAACCAAATAGTCCAATAGAAGGCTCTCACAAAATGATTCCATAACACCTTTTTTTTTCCTTCTTGAAAGGGTGGCCAACCAAAAAATAATTGAGCTGTATGGGGGGCTTTGGGGGTGGCAGTGAACCATCCAAAGGCAGATAAGATTGTGTTCCAAAAAGTAGATGCGATGTGGCAGTGTATAAATATAAATAGGTGAGCTTGTGTTTCCTCATGGGATTTGGAGGATGCGCCAATTAGGGGAAAGGGTCATGTGTGGGAGGCGTCACTGGAGCTTGTCTGTGGTGTTGATGGCCTGATTGCTGACTTCCCATGGGAAGAATTTAATTTTCTTAGGGTAGTGAATTTGGTTATCTTTATTGTCTTTGGTTGGGCTTTCAGGGTTTATTATATTTTTGGTTATTGGTTGGATTGTTTTTGTTCTATTGTTGGAAGTTCTTATTTTCCGTTCACAGAATATAGGTTAAGCAACCTCACGACAAGCTGAAACGCCTTTTGTAAGTCAGTTTTTGGTTGTTATTTCTTTTTTTGTATATTTTATATCGTTAATGAAATATCTATTTCTAACCCCCCAAAAAAAGAGAGAGAGATCAAAATTACAAAAAAGAATTAACACAAAATTGGATAAATTTTAAATGGGTATGCATAAACTTTCACTCTGATTTCCAAATATGAAATTGATGATCGTAGAAAAAGATTGTCTTCTTTTTTTTTTTTTTTTTTAATAAGAAACAATTTCATTGGTGCATGAAATTACAAAAGAGGAGAAGAGAGAGCCCCAAGCTTTGCAGTTACGATAAACTTCTCCAATTAAACAAAAAAGTAACATAACTATAAGAGAGAAATAAGGGAGATAATTTACCCCAAGAGACAATTACGTAAATAACTCCATCAAAAAAATCTTTTAAAGGAAAGCTCTTTTTCAGAAAATATTCTGTGACTTCTTCCGATCCAAAGAGACCAAAAGAATGCTTGAACGATATGTGATCAAAGGAGGTCAAGAAAAGGTTGTCCTTTAGAACAAATGATAAATAAACAAGAAAAAATGAAAACCTGTTGCCTCATTTCGTCAACCGAAAGCAAGCCGAGTAAACCTCGATCTCTACAGGCTTGACGAAGCTCTGCTTCTGAAAGAGATTCCACCCCCTCAGACTGAATCATCTTATCATCATTCTTGATCCTGGCAAATATAAAGAATCACTAATTTATAGTGAGAAAATTTTTAACTACCAAAAAATATAAGGACTTTACTTTTGGCATCTCCTAATCTTTTTTAAACGAGAAAAGACTTCGAATTTATCGAAAATTTTCAACAGATGCAACCACTTTAGTAGAGCAAACATGGTTTACTACAGTCAAAAGAAAAGACAATATCGGGAGCAAGCTTCATGGCAACAGTGAAAGTTGAACTGGCCAGCCAGCCGTGCCATTTTCTCAAGGTCTTTGCCACCATATTCTGTACAGGCACAAGCCATTGTCCAATCCTGATGCTCCAGTAAGTTGCAAAACAGTTCTACCAAGAAATTCATTGCTCTTGTCAACCAAATCAAAGAAGACCATTTGTGCAACTGGATGATGCTTTTGCAGTTTTAGATCTTATTCTTATGAACTATGATTCGTTTGATGGGGCTTGCACACAATGTGCCACGCTCATATAATCAAGAACCATATGTTAAGGAGTCTTATCAAAATGTCTCACATTGACTCGTCTCTTTCTAATTTTTAACCGCTTCTTGATGGGATGAATAGGAAGATGTAGAAATTTTTTTAAACCATTTGGGTCACTAAGAAATCCTCTGCACCAATGTGGGACTTCATTTTTTTTTTAATATGAAACATAAATCATGTTAAAAGAAAGGATTTACATGAGGGGGATTAAAGCAATCCACCCTAAGCTATGAGGAATACAAAAAAAACCCCAACTAGCGAAGATACAAGCCATGTAGTAGTTACAAAAAGACAGGATGTAAAGGACTCTGAAATAAGGCCAATCACCTAGCTTCCTTACACACCTCTTCGGCTCTTCCCACCTCTGGGCACTGTTATAAAAAATATAGCGTCTTCCATTCAACAATCCCCAAAGGATGGGCTAATAGGGCTAACAAAGGATCTTAGCTTTCATCCTAAAAATTTGTGCACAGAGCAGTTGAGCATAACATCTTTACTCTTAGAAGTAAACATCAAGCAAAAATTAAAGGCTTCAAACAACATCTTCCAGCAGGAAATACAAGAAGATCTATAATCTGTCACCTTTCAACGAGCCACTTTGACTAAATGTTACTACGAAGAAATCACTTGCTTCAAACTCTTGACCACTACATTGGATAGGATTGTACACGGATTTCATATAGATTTTATACACACTAGTCACTAAACTCATGGGCAAAAGTTACTGACATTCATTTTCTTTTGATAAGAAATGGACAATGCATTAAATCAAAAAAGTAAATACCAAAGAAGCTGAATGAGATATCCCCTAAAGCCAAAGGGTTACGAAAAGGCTTCCTAGTTGGCAAAAATGTGCAAAAACTCGTAATTAGAAAACTCTTTAGAACGAAGAGACCAAGACTACGAGACGAGTCTCGTGAGGTCTCAAAGATTATCTGTGGCAGAATCAATTGTTTTGAATATTATCTGATTCCTTTCAAACCACAAGTGCCAAAGAGTAGCTGTATAGTTGCATTAGCCCCCATGTTTTAAAAAGCTCACCTAGGCGCGATGTCCATGGGCCTAGCTTCAAAGAAGCGAGGAGCATTCAGTAAAGTGCAGTTGAGGCGCACGCCTTGAGTTTTTTTTTGGTAAGAGTTAAATATAAGAATGATCTGAAAAAATATTTAATTTTTCCTTAAAATGTCAAATAAAAGCTCTATTTTCTTAACCTTTTCATATTTTTATTCATATATAAAAAAAAAATTATTTCTATATTTCTATTGTGTGCCTCCTAAAAAAATTGTGCTTTTTTCTGCAACTCGCACTTAAGCACAAGGGCTATTGCACTTTAGTGCACCTCAAGCTTTTAAAAACACTGATTGGCCCACAAAGTTCTAGACTGACCTTTGAAATTTGGACCTAGGAGCAGTTGGATAGTTGAGCAATCACAGGATTTAGGGAACACCAGCTCAGCCCGAAGACATTATAATGCTTAGCCCAACAGTTAGGCAACAGGACCATGGATAAAGATGTGAGAATGGCTCTCTGAGTTTGCTCTGCATAAGATGCACCAGCTGGGAGAAAGATTGCACTTCAGCATCCTTCTTTGGAGCATGTCACAATTGTTCAGCTTGCCTAGTAACAGAACCCAAAGAAAGACTTCCGCTTTTGGGGGATTTTAGACTTCCACTAAAGCTTGTTTAGAGCTGGGTTTAAGTTACTGTGCTTGACAGATAAAAGGAGGGTGGCGGAACTAATCGAGTAGCAAGTACTGCTACTGAGGGTCCACACTCTAATATCTTCTTGGTGAGACAATTTAATGCCGCTCTCATAGTATTCAGAAGAGAGTTCCAATCATTAGCTTCAAGCTTCATCATCGGTAAGATTCCTTCTAAAGTTTAGGTCTCAAGAGTTAGTTGCCTCTGTCCAACAATGCTGCTCAAAGTAATGAAGGTCCCTAACCTTCATTATTCTCTCTCTTTTATATGAGACATGAAATTTTCTTTTAAACAGGAGTTTAGATGCCCATTAGGAACAAATATGAAGAAACAAACTCAAAAAGTCAGCACTGGCCACTGAGCTTTTTTAGAACTTTTAACTCCTAAGAAATTCACTCATATACCCAGAAATGACTTCTTCCTGACCCAATCCCATAAAATTCAACTGGCCAACATTTGCAAGAGCCTCCCCTTCATTAACCGAGAGATTAATACCTAATGTTCAAGCATCCACTAGGCATAACCCATTGGGTAAACCATGAAACTTCTCTACATCCTTCTCTAGTAAATCTACATAGATTCCAACTCTTACAGCAAGGTAGTTAACATCATCAAATGCCACAACTTGAACAAACACAAGTGATTATACAAATTAATCACTTGGCTGAAAGGAAACTTCTTTGTTTTTTCTTGTTCATTTTTTTAAACAAGAGAAACAATTTATTGATGTAATGAAAAGACGAGTTCAATACAAACTCACAAAGGAGTATAAAAACAAACATAAAACAAAAACATAATAAAACAAACAGCAAAGAGAACTAAGGGGAGGAGAAAACAAGCCAATTGTTACAAATATCTGAAACTGAATAAGATTGAAAAGGCTTGGATAAAGAACACCATAACGAAGTCTTGAATTTTGCCAATTCTAAATAGTCTTCCCAAGATTTGCTTTTGTCTTCAAAGATCCGAGGATTCCTTTCAA
>JAOANK020000049.1:4271477-4284020 GCA_026257165.2 Telfairia occidentalis | reverse complement strand
TGAATTTTTCTAACAATTAATGATTTAACTTGTATGACTCCACCGATCACATCTGAAAAATTTATAAATGGACTATTAAAAATTAATAAAATAATAAAAATGTAGATATTATTTACCTAAGAGTGTATGCACTTATTGTGGAAGTATTCACCTCATGATTGTTCATCAATGTTTCAAAGTTGGAAAAATTTTTCTTGTTCAGATGAAATATTTCTCCTTCAATTTCTTTGATCTCACTATTTTTTTTTATAATGAAATCTCAATCTTTGGGTGAATATTCATGTATTTCACATCAACTGGTTTTATGGTACCTTCTTGAATTACATATATATGTTTTTTCTTTCTCAAGTACAACTCCGAATTTTTCAATGAGTTCATTGAACAAAGTGACTTGGATAGTTTCTCCGTGCATTCCAAAAATTATAGATACAAAATGATTAATATATATGGGAGAGATGAAAAAAAAAGCGGGTGAGTGTTATTATATTTACATAGCAATAAAAATAATATTTGCACTAATGTGACCTCTTGGTTTGATTACAATCAACTTCATAATTTTAAGAGGATCTCATTTTTTGTTCTTGAGTTTCTATATGTTGAATTTTTGGAGGACAGTGACGGTAGTCATCCACTCTTTTTAAAATGGTTGTAGCTCTCTAATCACTGTAAGCATCAAAGACGAAACTAATGATTACAAATTGCATTGAGGAAATTTTGACTCAATAAATTTAAATTAATCAAAAACCATAACTTAATTAGAAGTAATCAAGAAATCAAGAAATCAACAAACATACCTAAAATAGAGATTTGATAGGATTTCCAAATTTTATATTTGAGATGTGGATTTTTAAGTTGCCTTGAGGTCTATTTATACTATATTCTTTTTGCTCACAAATGAAATTTCATCAATTGCATATATTAAAGTTATCATTAGTGGGTAATTTAAAAAGTTTGGCAATTTAGAATTTTAATAATTTGTAATAATTATTATTAATTATTTGAAGGTTATCCAAAGGCATGGTTTCGTGGAAAATTTAAATGATTTGTTTAATTTATTTTAACAGTTTCCAATTAAAAACAGTAATAATAGTTTTTAATAATTATTAATTAATTGGAAGTGGTGAGGGTTAAACACATTAGAGAAAAAAACGTGGTTCACACCATCCAAGATATACTTTGTAATTAATATAATGTGAAGGGGTATAATAGTGAATAAATGTTTTTCATGGATTGAAACTTTTTAAGATAATTATAGATATAAAAAACATTAGCTCATTGCTATATAAATAAAAAAAAAAATATGATACATATTCAATATAGTAAAGGTAAATACCACTTGTGAAATTTGACTAAAAGTAAATACTGAATTGAAATATTAAAATTAAATCCAAACTACATGTACCACATTAAAATTAAAACTTTTAAAACCAAGGACACCAAATTTGAAACTAATGCTCGAGAGACCCAAAATCCTTAATTTAACTTCAATTTTATTTATTTTGCTCCAATGGTCTCATTTGCACAAATTTTCTTTTGAGCATTTTCAAAATAAGAATGCTTGAACAGCAATCGATTATAGAACTTCCCACTCTCACATTCACATTGTTGAAATGAACAATGATTTGAATTGGGAGATGGTCATGAGAGAACATAGCTTCCAATTTCAATTCATTTACAATGTTTGTTTAGCTTTGAATTGAAGAAAGAATTGACTGTTCTTGAGAGAGAGAGAGCCAAAAAATGTAACTCAGAAAGTTCCTCTCTCTCACTATTCTTTTCTTCACCTGCTCATCAACTACGACCATTTGCCCACAAGCTCCCAAAAGAATTCAGAATCAAATGAGGAAAAAGGTAGATGAAATTTAAAAGGTAATCCAATTCCATCACGATTTCTCAAGAATCCCCACAAGCCGGCCATCAATATGTTCTCTCCTTCCTCTCTCATTCGCCTCCACAGCTCATAGATTCTTCCCCCACGTTTGAATAAAACAAGGAACGGATCGTTAAAAATCTGGAACGATATACATTCTTAGGTTTTTCAGAACTTACCCAATAACCCCAATTCACTGGTTCAATCTACGGTGAATCGGAGTTTCTTCCCGCGTGCATGATATTGATAAGGTTTTAGTTTCCTCCATTGTTATTACTGTCGATCAAAAACTACCATTCAAAAGTTAGCACTACGGACTCGGACAATTCTCTGTCGTACGGTGGTTCAAGGATCGAGAAGGTGAATTGTGAAACCTTCTGAAGGATAGATCTTCTGCCAATTTCAGCTTCTCTTTCTCTCATTTTCGGAAGTTGAGTTTCTGGGTAGTTGGAAAGGATTGCGAATGTCATGTCCAGGCAACAGTTTCCGCTACAATGGCAGCCTCTGTGCATGCCCACCAGGCCAACTTCTCAATCGTACCGATAACAGATGTGCTCTCTTCAGCAGCACTTCGGCCATCACTACAGGCCGGCTCGAGAACTATGCTGTTAGCTTCCCTGAGACCATATTCTCCTTTGATTCCATAAGAAAGGTCACGCAGTCTCAGGCTGTGTTTCTTGAGGCCACTCTCTTCATGCTGCTTTCCTGGATCTTCTTCTGCATATTCCTTAGGTTTATGAAGCTTGGGGATGGAAGAAATATCTGGTTCAGGATGAGATGGTGGGTTAGCAGACTGGACGTTTGCTTTGCCACTAGACATTGGCTGGTTAGCTCTTAGCTCTGCCTCTTTGAATTTCATTGTTATTTGATGGGATTTTTTTCCTGACCTTTTCAAGAAAGTCAATGACTCTTCTATTCATGCATGTGGAATGGAATACCTCGTGGCTTTAATTATTGGCCGTTTTGTTTAGACTTCTTTATTTAATCTTTTTCACCGTGCATTATGCGAGATGTTCCCTTGCATTGACCGTTTCAATTTTTAGATCAAAGATTAAAGTTTTAAAAATAATGGCACATACCTTATGGTTTGCGGTTTACAAAGTGTAAATTGTAAGTTTCTTGGGTTGACTGATGTTAGTATAAATTATTAAATTGGATGAAGTTCGTAGTTTATCACGGTTTCAGTTATGACACTTGTTAATCCTCAATATGAGCCCATTTTCAGGATAGGAAATTCAAAACTTCATTGGATAAAGCTTCAGTAATCTATGTCTGAACTGCTGAGCTAAAAAGAGCTGACAATCGAACACTATGGATGATCAAGATCTGTATTCGTGCTAGAAACTAAAAACGTTTGAAAATGTCATCTTTATTGTTTGTCAATCATACTCTTGGCCTTTGATTATTTTGTTCGGTTGGGTATCTAATACCTGTGTTGTCCTTATTTTCTTTAAACAAAAACACTTTTCTTTGAAGATTATTAAAACTTCAAAAAGGGAGAAGGAATTCCTTAAAACTGGGAATTTACAAAAAAGCACTCCAATTCGTATGGATGAGAAAAGGGTAATAATTCGAAAAGACCTTTGGGATAATACCAGTTTGAAGCCACTAAAATGGTTTACCATAGAAAACCATCAGAACCTCTAGAAGTGTCTCTGGAAGTTCTCTTATTGTACTTTTTCCGGGGTTCCCAAAACTGGCTATGATAGCATTTCCCAATAAGATTCTGGTTTCATCTTTGAACTGCGACCACAAAAGACTTATTAGAGGAAATCTTTAGGTAAATGGGGGCGTCAATGTTGAATCTATTAAACAAATTATTTTACAGCCGTGTAGATAACAAACAATTTAGGAAGAGATGGTTCTGCTTTTCGACATGGTTTTTACACGAAAAGCACCAATCTGGAGAAAGCTGTTAACTCAAGAATTTTCTCTGTACCTTCACATTTGTGTTAATTTTCTTAATTCAAAGGTTCCAAAGAAATATTTTCACCTTGAAAATTTTCTCTTCCAAACAATGCCTCAACTCAAAGTAGGAGGCAGGGTGAAAAAATCTGAAGTGAGGTGTTCAAAAGGGATTTGACAGAAATATCTTCTTTTTCCTCCTCCCTTTTTCTTTCAAGATTTCAAGCGCATGTCGTTTTGCTGAGTTTGGAAAAGGAGGGTCAAGCCAGCAAACTCTACGATCTCTTCACTTGTTAGATTTCGATTGAGATGAAGATTCCAAGTACTCCTCTCCTCATCCCAGCATTTGACCATCAGATTATTCTTCAGCTGGGTAAGATTGTTTTATTTGGGAAAACCTAGGCCAATAGAAGCCTCTTGATCCAAGGGTGTTCCCAAAATCTGTTAATCTTCCCATTGCCAGAGGTTGGGTTTCCCTCTTAAGGCATGACATAGGGCAAAGACTTGCTATCCTTTGTACAACTAAGATACATTGCCAAGGTTTCTTCTTCAAGCTCATAACAGTTGATACCATAATTGATTTAGAGAGATTTATTTTCAGCCTCAACATATTCTCAACAAGTTTCAGGATATCAACCAAAATTTTCAGCTTTTGCCCTTTATAGTCACTAAAAATAAGGGTCTAATCAGCAAATTAGAGGTAATTCACATGGACTTTATCTGTACCTGTAGTAAAGCCTTAATAATTAGGTCCTCTGTAAGGGCTTTGAGAATTCAGCTTTGCACATCCACAATTGGAACCAGAATAAAAGGAGAAAAAGGTTTTGCCTGTCTTAATCCTCTTGAAGCTTTTATTCTTACATGAGGTCTTCATCTTCCATTTGGAAAAAAGAGAAAGTTGTTGTACTGATGAAATTGAAGATCCAACTCATCCAAACTTGGCCAGAACCCTTCTTTCAGCACCATGTCAAGAAAATCCCTACAACATTAGCTGACATAAGTGTGCTTTTAGTTCTCCTTTAACTGCTGGTGTAATAGCTGTTCCCAAAGAAATTTTAAGGGAGGTCATCCTCCAGCCATCTTCCTTTACCTCCTAAGCAGTCGTCCTTTTAAGAAGGAAAATAAGACTTTATGGAGCATGTTCGTGAGAGCATTCTATTGGTCCATCTGGATGGAAAGAAACCATCGTGCCTTCCAAGATAAGGAGCTTACATTTGATCAGTTCTTTGATAATACTACTTTTTTTGTTATTACTTGGTGTAAATGCTATCCTCTTTTTCACAGCTATAGTTGTGAATCTTTATTAGGCAATTGGAGAGCCCTTTTGTAACTCCTTTGGCCCTAGGTTCCCACGTCATTTTGTAATTTCATACATCAATGAAGTTATTTTTTATAAAAAAAATTTTCTGATGGAAAAATAGAAATCATTGCAGGGATTGTGATTATATTTGATATGGCTTCGCTGGAAAGAACTCGATGCATTTTATGGGACATAATTTTAAAATGCTCATGCCACTAAGATTAGAGTTCATTTTAACTCACATTTATGGGTTTCCTTGAGTATCATCTCTGTTTCTTTTCCCATTCATTTGTGATATTAACAGCTGCACAGAACCTGTTATCTCAGGTTTCTTTTTGGATAGTTTGGTATGCATTTTCATCCATACTTTTTATCTGTTTGGGGTGGATTTTGAATCTTCTTTAGTCAAGGAAAATTATCATTTCTGATTCTTAAAAAAGTCTAATACATAAATGTTCTTTTTGTTGTTCTTCCTACTAATTAGCTTGCTTCCTTATCTGTGTTGAAGGATGATCAAAAGATAGTTACAAAACGTAAAACTGAACTTGGTGGAACATTCTCAATAGCAAGTTGGATACTTTTCATTGGCTTGTTTGCTGCGTAAGTACTAATTTCTTCATTCTTTCATCCAATTCTCTTATGTTCGTTTCATATTGACTTGGTCTTTCAGTGTTTTCTCAGGTTGCTTTACCAAATCATATCAAAGAGAAGCATCGAAGTGCATAATGTGAAAGCAGCAAATGCACCAGACTTGGTTTCCTTTGTGAATGACATGGAATTTAATATAACCACAGTATCTACTATGAGTTGTGCAAATATTCGTGGTCTTGGTACCATCGTGTTTGGAAATCCTGGTTTTCTGGAACAGAAAGTAATGCCTCTGTCAAATTTTGCAAACTACTCCTGTCTAAACAGGAGTGAAGGGCCAACTATAAGTGTTAAGTGTGAAAGATGTCGTTTCATTCAGGATGATATTTATATCTCATGGCAGTTTGTTGATCTTCCAAATAATCCTGCAAGTGCTGTTGGATTTCAGTTTAACTTCTCTGCTAAGGATCATGCTAAAAAAAATCATGAAAGTTTTGTTAGTGGAACATTAAAAAATAGAAGCAATTTTGATGATACACCAGTTACATTCAGAGGGAAGGAAGCAAATATAGTGCAATTTAATCTATTTCCAAGAATATACCGTAATCAACAGGATTCCAAGCTCATGCAGCCTTTATTTCATGAGTTTGTCTCAGGTTCATCCTTTCAAAAGACCAGTGAGCTCCAATCATCCCTTGAAAATGCCAATGACGGACTACTCAACATCACCTTGTACATCAATCTTCTCTCTTCCTACATTGTTGAGGTAGAGAATCAAAATATTTTGGGGCCTGGTAAGTGTTTTGCTTCATTGTCATGTACACACCCTTTTTTACACACACTACTTTATGCATGTCTGCACAAACAAACTGAATTTTTGGACCTTGAGCTAAGGATGGTTGTTCATTCAGATTTTGTATATACCTCTTATTGGATGCAACCGTAGTTATAGTTATGTAAATATTAAGCTATATAATTTAATATTCTCTTTAGGATTAGAATATGATCCTTGTCTTGAATAATACTTTCATAAATATTACATGAACAGCCTGATTGTGACCTCATCATTTATTAAAATTTTCCATTTAGCTCTTAATGTGTTACCAAAATCAAGTGTACTCCTTACTACGCCACCATAATAAACTGTCCAGGATGGATAATCTCCACCATCATATTAGCCGCACAATTCAATAATATAAATGGTTATATGTCAGTAGACATATTATAATCACTCAAATAATGTCATTTCAAAGTCTGGATAGCATGAGATGTATGGGAAAAGTGGACTGGATTCTAGTAGCTTGGATGCACATGCACAGCCAAGTATATTAACTCTTGACATAAGTCGTTCTTGGCAGGGATAATTATTTCTCCCTTAACATTTTCTTTGGGGTTATTTTTGGTTTCAAACTGTTAACTAGTAGGTAATTGCAGGCAAGAAAAATACAAATGTTGTCCCTGTGACTTCCTATCGGAAGTGCTTGCCATTGTTTTTTTTTAAACATTAAAATTAAAAATGTTTATTTTATTTTAATCTTTGCTAATTCTTACATTTCCACAAACCTTTTGCATGTGATTGCTTTGTTACCTTTTCTTGGGTTAAAAATGTATTTTATCTTTGATATTTTTTTAAAAAATTATAGGAAATACAAATACAATCAAAAGAAAGACTTGTACAAGGCCAAAGAAGCCTTTAAAGAAGTTAAAATGACAAAACTAGATTGGATCTTTTCTTTCATTCTGTCTTGAAAATTTCCAATTCCTCCTTTTCCAAAATTCTAAGTAATAGATGAATACACACATCAAAAGATAACTCCCATCCTTTTATTTTCACTCAAATACGTAAGCTGATCAAAGCTGGAGGCCTAAGCTGAATCCCTATTGTTCTACAAACTATTTCGTATACAAGTGCAAGAATGAGTGTCCCAACTCCTTCCCCATCCATACTACACTGACAGGATATCTGCACTAGCAATCATCTAGGAGGGAATCTCCACTATTTATAATATCCAAATGAATTTGATGCTTTCAGATACAGTTATCTTAATATGGTATATCTTTTTGAAAAAATAATAATGGTTAGTTTTACTGGTTACAGGTAGCTCTTCTTTCCATCTAAAATCTCTGGTACTTTTTTTTTAATTGTTTAAAGAGCAGGACTTGTCTATTTCCTATATTTTCCCCTTATCCCTCATCTCAGTGCGTAATATTAGTCAAATGTTATGATAAGTGGTTATGAAAGTGGTCCTTGAGACCATCCATTTTCTTGCTGTCTTACTTGTGTCTTCGGTCATGGATCCTTAGATCTATCAACGAACTCTCGAATAAGCCCCTTTTTCTTCTTTTCCCTTTAATCATGACATTTATTTTATGAAGTAACATCTTTAGATTCTCCGTTCAATCTATCTAAAAGTTAATGGTTAGCTATTTGAAAGATTAATTAAATTATGCATTTAATTGATCATATTTTGCAACTAACGTTTGTTATGGTATTTGACTACCATTGTGATTGGTTCTACAATTTCTCTGTTATGCAGTTAGCTTTCTTGCAGATCTTGGTGGCCTATATTGCATAAGCGTTGGCATTTTTTTCTACCTTCTGGTGCAGGTATGGCTTTTCCCCAAAAAGTGAAATGAAGCTTGTAAATATTAATTATAACATTTTGTATCGTCAAACTCTTTAAGACACCATGATGTTCCTCTTCAAGTTTCTCATTTTGAAAGAACTAGTCACACAGCACTGGTTTAAATATATGTATAAAATTTTCTAATAAAATTGCAACGCTCGTTGTAAGTTACCATGAGAGCATCAGACATTATTTCACAAGTGAGTTTGTCATTGATGCTGATTTAATTTGAAATAAAAAGAAAATTATATGAGAAATGACCGATTGTTATGGGGGACAGAATGTTAGTCGCATCCAGATTCTCTCTCATTAGGCATGTGTTATGTCACTGAAACCAAATATCGCTTCTTTCTCCAAGATTGAGTCGTTGTTTCACTTCCTAACTTGGTTTGTTTTGTAGTTCGAGTACAGAATTAAAAAGCTCCGCAATGAAGACAGTGTTATGCGTAAAATAAGAAATCGAAGAAAAGCACAAGAACATTGGAATAAGGTGTTTCTTCATCATCTTTTTCTCTCCAGTTATTTGAGATACCAGTCAATTGATATTATTTATTTACTTGTTCTCTGTTGCTTTAAATGAGGGAAATTCTCTTGACACTGAAGGAACACCTCGCTTGACTGCTCGTTTTTTAAGCTAAAAAAAACATATTTATCCTCCTCTTCCTCTCTCTCTAGGGAGGGTCCCCCTCTATGTGAGGTGGTATTGGTGGGCGTAGGGTAATCTTGGGGGCTACCAGTACATCGCATGGCTAGAAATATTTATAAATTAGTGGGTTAGGAGAGAGATATTTCATTTGTTCTCAATGGAAATTGGTTTCTCATAAAAAAATGGTTATTGAATTATGATGGGTACCAAACTGACTTATTTTATTTTCTAGTTGAGGAAATATGTTATGTATACATGGGGCTGCAGTCAACTGGATGAGGATTATAATGATCCATCAACAGCATCAGGTTGCACCAACTGCATTGTTCCATCAAGTCGTAAGAATGGATCATCGCGCAGGCGAAGGTTAAAGAGTGGAAGTAGTACTGCTCTCAGTTTTGACATAGAAGTAAATGGATCTACCAAGAAGGTAATGTTCTGTTGTCTTACATCTGCACGAGCTTACATATTTTCTGAAATTGCCCCTTCAAGTCCTCTCTCCCCTCGGTTTCTGAATTGATTAGACTTATATTATGCAGACTGCTAATCAAGATATAAAATCTTCGAAGGCAAGACCTACTGACCAGGAAATGAGAACGATAGCAACCAAACAAGAGGTGGTGAGTTTTACTGTCCTTTAGCACGAAAATTATGACTATGCAATTCTAATCACTCTGCATCGAAAAAGTTCTTCATATTTATAAATCGTTGAATTTGGAAGGTTACACGTGAAGTTAACTAGGCACATAGAGACGAGGAAGGGAGATGGACATTCCTTGCTCATTATCAGATAATCACTTATTCACAAACCTCATGTGTGTTGGATCGATTATTAGTTTGTTTACGAAAAGTGCAAAAGAGGGAAAAAACTATCCCAACAAACATGAGAACTATAAAAATTACTTAAAGGAGCTCCTACCATTGGTGATAAAAAATGGATAACTACTAAAAACCTAAGAAGTGTGAACTCATGGGAAGAGTTTAAATGTGCCAACCTCCGAATCTCATCCTCCCATGGACTATCAACACTTGAGAAAACTTTTCTGTTTCCTTCTGGCAAAATATTTCACAAAACAGTGAAGACTGGCTTATCATAATAACTGGTCTTTATCATGAAAAGAAGGATCCAAAATAACCTCCTCCAACATTGCCCAACACCTTGAAATTGGAATCATGGAGATGCAAAAGTTATTAGTAAACAACACCACCCGTTAGGAACTTGAGGGCAGAGCTACAGAAGATGAATTAACCATCATCGACTTGTATAATATCTTGCAGTGAACATCGGGTCTAGTGGCTAACACAGTCAAAACCATTTTTGCAACCATCAGGCGTTTAAGATTAAAAAGAGACAGGTAACCCATATCTTTGAATGAGCATAGGTACCCAAAGGCCCCAAGCATATGGTGATACTACCTCAATAGGTGTTTTAGTTGAGCTGACAAATGGCTAATGGTTAGTGGGTACTGGGTCGGCATGCAGCATGCATGGCTTATTTTTTTAGGGGAGCTGCTGTTGCTTTTGGTTGATATAATCCTAAAGTTGATCTTTTTATGATTTCGTTAATGATGATGGCAAAAGAGCTGCAAGGAAGGCCAATGGTGATATTTGTTGAGAGAAGGAAAGATAGCCTGCCACTTTGAAAGATGCTCCCCATGTGACTTTATTGAAGATTATCAGCTCTATAAGCCAAGTTGGGTTGGAAGTCTACTAAAAGGAAGACTGGCACGACTTCTACCAAGCCAATGACGATCCATCTTCTTCCGATGTTGCCATCCAGAGAAGAAATAAAATGAACTTACTGCTAGTTACACAGTTAATACCCAGGTTACTCATTTGTTTATCATTCGCTGTCAAGCTCACAAGATTAGGATGGATTGTGAGCTTGATTCTTAAGCTAAAGAAACGCATAGATGGCAATGTCGCTTTGAAAATTTCAACAATTTGTTCCTTTGAAAGTAACTGCATCACGAGTTGTTTACTCAACACACGTTCTCTTAAAAAGTGGTTGTCAGTCTGTGTTCTATTTGCATGGCACCACTGTGCTAGCAGCAAGATAGGTTGCGCACTAATATTGTCAAATAGTAGTAGGGGTGGGTCATGAAGAGGAAATGAACATGCTCAAAATTGGCTTTTTTCGACTTCAATGAGATTGACGTTATAGAAGCTCCGCAGAGGTAACGGTTGGAAATTGGAAAAGGAGAAGTCTTTTGTTTCTTGCATTGCTTGAGTAGTATAGAGAAGTCCTAGATATAACAATACAGATGGAATGAAAAAGGAAGGGTAACAACCTGAAAATCAGCTCTAACAGGATTTTTCAACTATAGAAATATAATCATTTGCAGAGGAGATCTACTGTTTCAAGACTTGAAAGTATGTAGATAAGGGAGACGATTCCTTTTTCAACTTTTTCTTTGATGGGAGTGTATCAATCTTTATGTGTTTTGTGCTGTCCTGATATACAGAATTCGGCAGTTTATAGTAGCTTGGTTGTCAATGCATCGTCTTCATACTCTCTTGAGTCCCATTCCATCTCATATTTTATAAGCCATTGCTCTAAATTTAGCTCTGACATTGTTTCGAAAGAGTCATAACGTTACTTCATATGAATGTGCAATATTCAGAAGTAGATCTGCAATTTGTAGAATATGAAAATGATTCGATATTTCTTTCCGTGTTGTTTTTGGAATAGAAATCTTTATCTAGGGTTAATTTTAAATACCTAAGAATTTTGTAGATTACTTACATATGGACTATTGTTCATGAATTGACTTATGGTACTTGCAACAAAGTAACAAACTAGATATTTGGGCAGGAGAAAGTGAGATCAGTTTGCCCATAGAATGTTGATATCTTCTTTTGTCCATGAGATTATCATTCTCTTGATTGGATTTTACGTCCGTCTCCACCGGTGTTTCAGTACGCTTGTGGCCCTAACAAATCTGTTTTCCGTAGGAGATCAAGTATATATTTCATTTGAGATATAGATTGTTATAGTATATTTAAGTAAAATAGGAGTTTATTAGTCTTTTGTCCCTTATTGTAATTTCCTATTATTAGTTTAGGATTTCCATGTATGCCTATATATATCTTCTTAGTGTATAGAATGAAGTGAGTTATTTTTCCCACTTTGTCTCACATTAACATGGTATCAGAGCTTCTAGGTCTTTTCCTACAACAGTTAGAGTTTTGTGAGTTTTGTGCACCGTTAGGGTTTGAGATTTAGAATACTACCTTACAGTGTTTGTTTTTCAACACCACCAAGCCAAAAAGGAAGCCCATCCACTGATTTGAAGAACTCTAGAAATTGGCCGGAAAACCCCCCTCACGTGAGCCCTACACGCCGCCAGAAGCCTCCGCCACCTCGCTCAAGCGCGGGCACGTGAGTGGCCGGAATTTTTTCTGGCCACCGTGGTTTGCTGTTTTTTTGGTATTTTCGACCTATCCGTGTGATTAGTTTGGTTGATATATGCTCAGATTTGAAGCTGTTTTAGAAAAGAATTAGAGTTTTTTTTGTTGGGAACTCTATTCAGAACTGGTTTTCAGAGTTTGTGTAGCCAATTTGGTTTGACCTCGTGGATTTTGATTAGATATTGTGTTTCTCTAT
>JAOANK020000049.1:4220298-4233547 GCA_026257165.2 Telfairia occidentalis | reverse complement strand
CATCGCATAGAACGCTCTCACTCGCATGTCTCCACATGAACGATTCAGGATCACATCGTTTGTATCATATACAAAGCTTGCCGCGTTTCATAGTGTCCCCAAGACAAGGTACCCAGCCTAATCCATATACTAAGGACCGTTTTGGCTATTTACTTAAACTTGATCCACTTTTATGTCTCCACATAAAGTATAAGTATTCATATAATAGCCACGGGTTCTTAGTTTCTTGGATTTATAGAGTCATAAAAGATTTAATAACAACTTTACTGAATAACTTCAATAACGACTTATTGAAAATAGAATATGTTTACAAGCCATTCGAGTTTTAGGACATACACACCCAACACTTCCATGGTTGCTTTCTTTTTGAATTCTATAGGTGGATGTGGGCCATCATGGATTCATCAATCTGACACAAGTAGAGTAATAAAAAAAGTTGTATATGCATTTTTTTTGCATAGATCGAAATAAAGATCTCAATAGACTTTATACATTATTTACCAGCCGCGAAATATGAACAACATGAGGTGGTTCACATAGACACATTTGAACTAATCCATCGACATCAACAATATTTTGTTATTCCAATCGTCAATCTTGTCCTTGTTTCTATTGGCATCATCACTCTTGTTTTCATAAATATTGTCAACATCCCCATTTAATTTGTATGTTGGTGTACAAGGTTCATCCGTGTAGTTACGATGATTGGCTAACAACAATTGATCGCACGAAACATTAAGCAAATAGATATTAAAAATTAATTCTAACACAACTTTTGGGAAGTGTATCTTAATACCCTAATCAAAATTTTTATGTTCGCATTCATTTGATCTATCTTTCTATTTGCAGTATCTAAGTCATCCTGCATACAAACTATACGAGTGTCAAGCCTTTGAATATTTGCATATATATCCTTTGTGACAGCAACAAATTATTCTCGGGCTGATCCTGCTTTAGATCTTTGGGTATTGATTCTAACGACTGAGGTGGAGACAGTGAGGAAGGATGATGCTAAAAATGATCCGCCAGCTGGATATTTGGCAACGTAAACATCTTGGATAACTATAAGTGATAAAAGGTAATCGAGTTTATTTAGATTTACATCGTGTGAAGTGATAGCATTCATTGATTTAAATACAATGAATTCATCGTTCTAATCGATCCCATGCAACAATTTTAAATTGAGCAACATGATTGTTTCAACAGATCGCATCAACAATTTAAATCAAGCAACATGATCGTTTCAACTGATCGCATCGTACAATTTATACTGAGGAACAAGATCGTTTCTACCGAATGCATTGAACCATTTAAATTGAGCAAAATGATTGGTCATTGGGTATAAGGCGAACCAATTGTCTTTGAACATCTAAGATGCAAAGTTCGACTGAAAATAGAGGATCGCCCCATTCAATAACAAAGTCACAACGAAAGAGATGAATACACTCAACTTAAAATGATAAATAATTGAAGTGAAGTGGAAAGAATGATGTTATAGTACAAGAAATCGAAATACAAGTTAAAACAACCATTAATACGATAATACTCAGTTTCAAACTTCGAATAACAGAAGGAAGGTGTAAAATCGACTTCAACGTATATGTGTCCAACCAACATGTACTTTGGTTCGTCCGTTGAACAACACTATGTGAAATTGCGAGAAGAACAAGATACAAACAGCGGATTTACTTGTAAAAGAGAGAAAAAAGATAGAGAGAAGAAGAAGAAATATTAAAAGTGAAACAAAAGGGTATACAAGTAAAAACAAAAAAGTGTGTCAGAGAGTTCCAAAAAGTGTATCAAGAAAAACTTAAAATAGAAGAGGGGTCAATCATGAAAGAAAAAACTTAGAAGGGGACAAAAATGATAATTTCCCAGAACAAGAATAACAAATTCCCTATTTTTAAACTTTTAGTTTTGTGTCTCCTAAGTCATTGAACTTTTAATTTTATATCTAATCAATCTTTGACCTAAATAAAATTTTTAAAATTCACGAACTTATTGGAAATAAAGTTGAAAGTTGAAGGTTTCATTGGACACAAAATTCAAGAATTTATTAGAAATTTACTAAAAAACTTTTATGCTTTTTTGAGTTCAACATGTGTGGTAGGGATCGAACCCACGACCTTTTAGTCGAGAAATATATATCTTAATCTTAACCAATAAATTATGCTAGATGTGGCTTTGATGCTTTACATGTTGTAAATTGCAGAACTACCTTTTTGTTTTCTCATGAACATGGACATTATCCCTAATTTATAATACACCCTCATGCAATGAATTAAAAATCGGCGATTTTCGCCGATATATTGGATATCAGATGTAGTGGATATAGAAACTAGGGGTAATATCGTTTTTACCAAAATATTGTCGATATATTGAAATATCGGCGATATTAGCTATATTTCGATATATCAACGATATGTCGATAATTATTAATCAAAAACTGTAGTTGGCGTACTGGTTATGGACCATTGGTTGACCGCGCGCGCACATGGAGGCTTCAGAGTTCGTGAGTTGAAACCTTGCGTGTATAGTTTCTTGTCTTAATTGTTTTTCTTTTTTTTTTCTATTTAAAAAAAAGATTTTTCTTCATTTATATCATTTTATTTTTGAGTTTTACCATTTATCCACAATTTTCTTTCATGTTTTCTACATTTTCAAATTTTAAAAATGAAAAAATATGATTGATTTGATGTATTACTTCACAACTTACATTTCCAATAAATTTCAAATTTCAAAGTTCAAAAACATAATTAATTTTTCTTAATTCTTTAACTTAAATTTTATTGTCCAAGTAATATTTTTAATTCTCCAAATATAATTTTATTCTCCATTCTTTTTTTGTTCACCTTTTTTTAACTCTTTAATCAATCGTTAGTTTTTTAATTTTGATGTTGTAAATTATTATTGAATTAAACAATGAATTATGATTAAATAGTTAATTATTTAATTAAATTATTATTACATCTAATTGAATATTGCTTCTTTTTCTCTTTTTTTTTAATCTATTTTTTTAGTTTCTCAATCTAACTTCTAATGTTGTTTATGTTTTGTATTTATTGTTTTATTCATATATTCATATTTAATAGTTAGATTCTTTTAATTTATTATTGATTTTACTATGATTATAACTTTTATATTACATTTCTATAGCTGTATAATACCTCCAAGAGCATCATATTTCTTTTAAGTTATCAATATCAATCATGTAGATGCATAATACAATTTTTTTTATCAATAAAAGATTTAAGTTCATATTTATTTTTCATATTTAATAATATTTATTATTGTATTGATGATTATATTTAACTCAATTATTGATATATGTGTTCAAAGTAGTGATTTATAACTTAAATAAGCTTGTTTCAAAGTTTCACAAAAAAAATCACAATTGTTATGGGTGAAATTATAGAAGGCCCAATAAAAGTGGTCCAGGAAAGAAAGCCTAGTCCGAGGACTACTTCGTTTACAGGGTCGAGCTACCAAAAGAGATTGTCTAGAATCGATCACCCGAAAGGGGCTGGCTCGAGTCACCCAAGACCACCCATCCAAGAAAGGGAGGGGGTAGTAACCCCAAAAAATGGGTCATCCGCCGACCCCTTAGGTAGGTCGGCCCACCCCAAAAAAGGGGTCAGCTGCCGACCCAATTCGGGTCTCCCAAGACCCACCCCAAACAGGGTCGGTCGTCGACCTGATGATGAGCCAAGGCCCGACCCAAATCGGGTAGCCCAAGACCCACCCCGGAAAGGGGTCGGCCAAGGCCACCATCCCAAAAAGGGGTCGGTGTGTCGACTCAAGGAAAATTTGACTAAGTAAACCTATCTAAAAGGCTAAGGCCAACCAATGTCTTAGCAAAAATTATGTCGAAGGAGTTGGTTGAGCCAACCTTAGTTTAATTGGTCATTTATCACTAAAAATATGGTAATGTGAGGATAACGTAACAGTCAAAACGTATGAAACGTAAAACTTATTAATGATGACGACGGTTACAATATTTGTGGAAGTTACGAAGTTAGCTTCAATACTTAATCTTATCAAAAGGGAAGAGGATTTGGGCTAAAGGTAAGCAACTCTTTTCTAGTCTCTAAGTGTTAAGTTAACTCTATTTACTCGGACTAACTGGCTTAGCACCACACCGGTGCGAGGTTATTCTATTTTAGGTGTACACGTGTTCATCCCTGATTAACAAATTTACCGTTGACCGGATTCTGGTATCAACAACAATATTTTTATAAATTTTCATAATATCCATAATCTTTTCTGAAATATCAGTAGATATTCAAATATCCATCTATATATCTGTAAATTTGCGATACATATATAAGATGAATATCTATGTTTCCCTCGTGTGGCTTGAAATGAAGCCGATTTTGCAGTTAAATAATTGGAAAGAAAAAAAAAATGGCGTCTGTTCATGAACTTCAACATCAATCATTGATTGCCAACTCTGTTTTGCCTTCTGTCCAATAATTCAATTATTCATCTCCAAATTGCCATCTTCATCTCTTGTCTTCGTCCTCCATGTCCTCTTTCTCTCTCTCTGAAGAAAACGACCAGATTCTTCTTCGCTGAAGTTATATGCAGTGACTGTGTTGTTGTTTTTGGGTTTTGTGTTTGTTGGGTGGTGGGTCGACCCGAGCGATTAATCTTTCATGGGCATTAACTCTGCACCTTCATCTCACCTTCCTTCGTTGCTGGTTCTTCATCATCAATGGCGGATTCTCTTTGCTCCTCGTTTCTGAGCCTTCGCAGATTGCCTTTCACTGGTTTTGATCTCTTGCTTATCTTCCTCCACTCTCTTTTATAGCTTTTGCCCCTTTCACCGGGTTTTCCGGTTTCTCTCTCTCTCTGTGTCTACCATTCGGTTCCCGAGAAAATTTCAGAGCAATCCAAAGCGAATCTGACCTCGGTACTTTCCTTTAAACCCTCCCTTTTTATTGCTGTTGAGGAATTTTATAATATATTATTCTTGATGGCTGTACTTGGGGATTTTTTTTTTATTTAATAATTGTTCTGTTGGATCTTAAATCGGAGAGAAAGTGAGGAATCCTTCCCCCCCCCCTTTTTTTTTCCGTTTTGTGGTTCTGAAATTGTTGGGAATCTACTAATGTAGATGTTTTGAATCTTGAACTCCCGGGAACACTGTACCCTGTACGTGCTGCTGATAGTAATCTTGGATTATTTGAGTGATTTGTATTCAGAATTGGTCTCATAAGATTGGTTTCCTTTGATTTTCGTTGGGTTTATTGCAGAGAGGTGAAGAGTTATCATGGCGTCGGTGTTTCTGTACCATGTGGTTGGGGATCTGACGGTGGGGAAGCCGGAGATGGCGGAGTTTTACGAGACGGAGACGATCGAAACTGCGATAAGGGAGATCGGAGAGTCGACGGAGTGTGGGATACCGATTTGGAAGAGAAAAACTCATGTGGGAATGATTGAGAATGGTGAAATGAAACAGCAGAGATTTGTGGGGATTCTCTCTTCTTTGGATATTGTCGCCTTCTTGGCTAGAACTGAGAATTTAGAGGATCAGGACAGGGCAATGAAAACCCCAGTTTCAGAGGTCGTTGTTCCCAACTATTCATTGTTGAGGCAGGTCGATCCTGCAACCAGGTTAGCCTTTTTACTTCAGATTTTGCTTTAGTCGTTCCTAATTTTCATATGTTAATGTCCCTGTTTTTCTTTTTTGTTTTAATTCTAATATTTGATCATCTGATTAATTAAGAGGTTGGTCCTATCTGAAGAATTTTGAAGTGATTTTACTGGATGCTACCAAAAGTAGTACTGTTTCTTTTTGTTTTTCTTTTTCCAGAATTTTCCATCCTATTGCAATCAATATGCCTGTTAACTTTTGACTTGTGAGTTATAATAGTATACTTCAAGTTTTCTTTCCAAAGTCCATTTTGACTTTTTTTTTCCAGAAAGTTGAAACCTACCTAATGGTTAGAAGAATATAAATAGGTCCATGGATAAGTATGGAGTGTCTTTGGGTAGTTGTAAATATATTTATATTATAATTCATGTTCCTTTCTTATATTTTGTAAGATATGTCCTATTTGGACCTTAGTCGTTTGACAGTTGGTTCTTGTTTTGCTCTCCCACCAGAAAATAGAATACTGTTTTAACCAAGGGGAAAATACTCATGTAAGCCCTAGGACTCAAAAGAAAGAAATATATTGTTATTATTTTTTTTGAAATAGAAACACTTTTCATTGATATGGGAAAATATTACTCTGATAAAAGAATGGACAGGAGAAATCCTTAAAGAAGAACAACAGAAAAAAACTACCAGGCCAATAGCGTACATGATCTCTGGACGTTGAACAAAACTGGCAGTAGAGACAGACTAAAACAGAGGCAACCCACTTAACAAAGAACAACTAGTAGACTCAAAAGTAAAGTATCTTGGAATATAAAATTCCTTGGAGCCAAGCAAACTTCACAGCAAAAGCCTTTAGGCTTTAGTGTAGCATGACTGTATTCTGATCTCAAGAGATGGTTAAAATTTGTAGCTTCAAGAACAATTAATGAAGAGATGCTTCTGTCAACTGATGTACGTGAGAAATATTGTATGAAGTTCCATCATTGTTGACATCAAGAATGATTCACATTATTCATAAGGTAAAATCTCATCTTCTTCTGGAGAATTTGTCTCTAGAACGGCTCAACATTTCTTAAGTCACTCTAGCTTACTATTCAGGGGCAGCCTTGGTGGAAAAGGCTTGGGATGATAGGAGATACACTTTGAGGTCGGGTTCAAGCCTCAAACTAAAAGTTTAATAATTTTAAACCTTTATTGTCTTTTAGAGTTGGCCTTGGAGTGGGCGAAGCCTTCTAGGAGATTAGTGTGGTGGGCCATGAGCATAATGCTGGAGTAGTCCCTATACCTTGATTTTTTAGAAAAAAGAAAAAAAATCAAGGTTACTAATGTGATTTTTTTTGTGGTATTTTAGACTCAAAAGAAAAATGTAATTTCTTCACATTACTATACTAATAGTGAATTGGAATAAATCTAAGACTAATGGCCCCTAAAATTCAAGAGCTCAAGTTTACGAAATGGGTATGATATAAAAAGCAGATGAGTAGTTATCTTTGTTTCATAGTTCCTTCTCACCTAGATAATTAATCAAACATTTTGTTGGCTTGAATAATAATATTTATAACTTCTCATCAAGAATTTTGTTTATCTACAAATGCAAAGAATTTGGTTTCTCAAAGGTTGATAATCTCAAAGTTTTTGTTGCTTTAGCTTTGGACAGTACAGACAGATGCTTGCTCCTCATTTACCATTAGTGGTTTATTGTGTATGAGCACATGCATCAAGATATCTGTGCCCTCCTTGGAACTTTACTAATATGGTTTTTCATTTTGGACTAATGTTTATGAAGTTTGATTGCTTAACCAATAAAAGGAGGAGAGGACGGGAAACTTATGGCTGAAGATCCCTTCAAGTTGTATTTTCTCTCCTTTCATAGATCTAAAATGAAACACAAAGAGGGAGGACAAGTAGTCGGAATAACTAAGTAACGAAGGGAGATGCTAAAAAGACTCTTTAATTGGTGTGTCAAAAAGAAATGTAATCACAAAAATCCTCTCTATCCATGGCTGACAAAAGTTATACATGAACCCATTGATCCAAAAGGCTTTAATTTTGCCTTCAGATCTCTGACCTGCATCCAGATGTAATAGGATATCAATTTCAAATAGTGTCTCACATTACCAGCCCTTTTCTTTGTATTAAATCTCATTGGTAGTTATCCTTTGACTGCTTGCCTTTTTATTTTCTTCATTGCATTAAAAGGTGACAGTTATGACTTGAGGGCACCAGTTAGCAATTCATTAGTTGATGATAGATTAAGAGACCCTATAAACTACATGAAAGAAATTTGTTCTTATCCTTCTTGACGGCGTGGGCGTGACAGTCAATTGATTTAACCTCTTGCCTTGTGAAAGATTGATAGATGCATTGGAAATGATGAAGCAAGGCGTGCGGCGTCTCCTAATCCGAAAGAGTGTGGTGTGGAAAGGAATGAGCAAACGGTTTTCTATTCTTTATAATGGTAAGTGGCTGAAGAATATTGATACCTCTGGCAGCAGCAATAACCTCAATGTAAATCCTAATCGCCCTTCATCGTCTTCCACATCCTCCGGTCATGACAAGTTCTGTTGTCTCTCAAGAGAAGATGTTATCCGTTTCCTTATCGGTTGCCTTGGTGCCCTTGCACCACTCCCTCTGTCCTCCATCTCTACTCTAGGAGCCATCAACCCAAACTACTGCTCGATTGATGCCTCGACTCCTGCAGTCGACGTTACTCATAAGCTTCCTGATGATCCTATTGCAGTTGCTGTTGTGGAAAACATGCATGATAATCAATATAAAATCATTGGAGAGATCTCAGCCTCCAAACTCTGGAAATGCAATTACTTGGCTGCTGCCTGGGCTTTAGCCAATCTTTCTGCTGGGCAGTTTGTGATGGGGGTAGAAGACAACATGGCCTCACGAATGGTTCCCGATCTATCGAACATTAGCGAAAACGACTCTGCCATTGCTGGTGGAGCAACAAGGGCAAGAAAATTCAGCAGTAGAAGTATTGGATTCAACCCATCGAGCCCAACATTCGGGATCAGTCGGAGCATGTACAGGGGCAGAAGTGCTCCCTTGACATGTAAAGTTACAAGTTCATTGGCTGCTGTTATGGCTCAGATGCTTTCTCACAGGGCAAGCCATGTCTGGGTAACTGAGGCTGAAAATGATGATACGTTGGTTGGAGTTGTGGGTTATGCCGATATTTTAGCTGCAGTTACCAAGCAACCTGCGTCGTTTATACCAGCAAATCGATCCTCTGAGGCGCTCGGAAATTATATTCAAAACTAATTTTTTTTTCCATATCAATTCTACTGCTCCGCAGGGATCTTTGTACCTTATTATTATATATATATATAAAAGTGTATATGTGAGAGATTTGAGCTTTTTGTAGACTGTTTTTTTAGTACAAGCTTCTTGTAGACTTATTGCTTTGATCCCTCATAAATTTTTGATAGTTCAATATTATTAACTGAACTGTCTGTACTATTGGTTATTGTACTAAATCTCTCTTGAAAACAAACACACTGCAATTCATGATATTACTTAGTATTACAACTTCAGCTGTATTCTTTTTATACTTCTTATTTTATTTTACTTTTGTTATAAATATCTGTACACAATATGTTATGTTCTTGAGTCTTTAAAATTTACAGTTTAAATCTTATTTTTTTTAATTAACTTTATAATATAATCAACAATGTAAATATCCATTAATATGTTTATATATTCGTCGATGTATCTGTAAATTGAAGGTTTCGATATTGATATTAAAAATCAATCGATATTTTCAATATCCATATAAATATCTACAAAACATGAAAATAACATCATTTAGTAATAAATATGAATATAAATACTAATAATAAGAAGTATAACTTATTTAGGAGTCAAAGTAATTTGATTATTAGTTGAAGTAATTTTTATAAATTTCTTAGTTTACAAGAATATACGTCGATATCGATTTTTCATTGATATATATATTCGTAAAATTGAAATGTCGATATCAATAATTTAATTATTGAATATAACCATGTTGATGTGATGTCTATGATAATAGAAATTGAAAGTTCATCAATTACTATAAATATTTTAAACTATTGAAATTAAATAGACATAGTCATACAAACTTAGGGATTAAAAGTACAAGAATTTAATAAGTACCCTCCTAAAAGTTTAGGGACAAATTTGAAAAAACAAAAAAAAAAGAAATAAAACTAGATCACTAAAGTGAGTTTTGAGAAAGTTCTTATTGGACTTCTATAGGGTTAAAAGAAGATAAAAGGAGAAAAAGTGAGACCGATAAGACATGTTGTAAAAAGAAATTATAAAATTACGATAAAAAATAATCATGGTTCGAATAGAAATAATGTTTTGAAAACTTTCGAGGTGTCACTATTATACATCTTTTAGTTAAAGGAATTTGTTTTTTATCAACAAAGGTGAAGGCTCCATCATTCATAATTCATGTCTCATCGTACTTTCTCTTGGGATTCGCAAAACTAAAGGAAATGATAAAAGTCACCTTTTATCATCCCCTAAATTTGGATGTGGATAGTTTGAAATTGATTGATAAATTTGAGTTTATGTAATAGTGTGTTTGGAATAGTTTTTGAAAAAAATGCTTTTTAAATATATTTTTTTTTCTATGATCCTCTTTGAAAAACCAATATTTTGAAGTTTGTTGAGTATCAAAAATATTTTTTAGAAAAAATTTTAATAAATAAAATGCATTTAAAAAATAGATTAATTAAGAACTATTTTTAAAGAAACATGAATAATTTAAAAATAACTCTAAAATGATTAACGGAAAATCTTAAAAATATGTAGTAAGAAACAAACATATTTGTAATTAATCGAATCATTTTTAAATGTAGTTGTTGCAATGTGAATGCAGAGCACCCGATTTTATCTTTTAAGGGTTTTTGTTACTTTAAATAATTTTGGAGTTGCCATCAATCATTTTGAAGATGTGATTGGAACCTCTAATAAAAAAACTAAAATTGATTTGCAAAAGCCATGTAAGGTTTAGGAGTCACTTGTGTGTAGGGAAGATATTGAGACTCTACGACACTCTAAAAAAAGATTACCAAATTTTATATTGTATAATCCAATATTTTAGAAAGAAAGTTTCTTTATTTAATTTTAAAAGGAAAATTATTTTATAATTTAAAAAAAAAAGGTCTCACATGATCTTTTCTTAACTTCCAAAATAAAGCAAGGATCTAATATGATGAGTGGGGTTGTGCCCATCAGTTTATTATCACGTAATCTCTAAAAATTTAAAAATAATTTCATAATCTCAATTCTATATGAATTTTATATGATTTTCTTTAATTTTTTAAAAAACTATTTTTAGAGAATTTTAGTACACTTGTACGGGAACCAAAACTCCACAAAAGCATATTACTTAGCCTTCCAACAAAATTTAATGAAAATATTATTGTGATTTTAACCATATTTTATCTCATAAATTTGAATTGTAAGAGATTACATAATATGATGAAAAGGCCAAATCAAATTTAAACAATTTTTTTTTCCATATTTTCAGTTTCTTGAAACAAATTTGAATGGTAAAATATTTAATAAAATTATTCAAATCAAATCTTACTAAATTTTTTATTTTCATTTTGTTAATAAAGATTACAAATATCTTTAACACACTTGCACAAGAGTCGAAACTCTATGATGGTATCCCACTCAATTTTTATGCACATGAGCCAAAACTCCACCAGACTATATTATTTATTTGATTATTATTATAGATTAAAAAAATATTACAATAAGTAGCAAAATTAGGAACAAATCAGTCAGTAATTATATATAGATTACACCAATCAAATTAAATTCAAATTAACGTACAAATCAAATTGGTAAAAGATGTAAATGATTAACTTAAAATCAATATACAAATCAAATTTGTAAACAATGCAACTATGTATGTAATTTAACATAATAGAAAATGTAAAATATAAGTGTAAAAGTATTGCAGACAAAGATTTTAACCTTCTGTAACTCAAATATATTGGAAAATTTCTCTAGCTTTTTCCTCTAGATCTCTGGTGAAAGAGAAATATTGGGAATTAATCTCTTTAAGCTTTTCATTACTTTTTCGTGAGATGAAAAAAAAATAGAAAAGTATGAGTAGAGAAATTTTTGTGGAGAATTCTTCTATATCTCGTGGATATAAAAAAAATAGAAGAAGTTTGAGAGAAAATTTGGAGAATTTGAAATGCTTTTTGTTTGGGATCATGGAAGAAAGTAAGGGGAAAGAAAAAAGGTTTTTTTTGAGACTGTGGAGGAAATTTCTAGAAAAAGTTGAAATCGATGTTTTCTCCTGAAACTTATGTGAGATGAAGGTGAGAAGAGAGATTTTCTAGGGAATGTTTCTGTACTTTTAGTATTGAACAAAAAAAAAAAGAAGAATGTGAAGAGAGATAAACAAAGATTTGTTGAGATCTTTCGAGAGTTATATTCTAACATGAAATAGATTGAAAAAAAACGATTGATCTCCCCCATGTTAAATCCATGGAAAGCTTTCTTATATAAAGAAAAAAACTGGTAGAAAAAATAATACCGACCCACTTTCCTTGAAAATTGGTATCTTATGGGAGAGTGGAAATGGGAAAGAGTTGAAAAAGGCGAAGAGAATGTGCAAGAGAGAGGGAGAGAGAAAGAGGGGAGAAATACGTGAGATATGAAGTAATGGAGAGAGAGAAGAGAAAGAACCCTTTGGTATGTCAAATTGGAAGATAAGAAAGGAAAAATATCTCCTACTGGGACTAGAAAATTGAATGTGTATGTAGAAGGGAAGAAGAAAGGAGAAAGAGGGAGGCTTGTTGAGAAAGAGAGAATGTGAGGAGTTCGTCCTAGAATTAGGAAAAAAGTCGTTAAAAAAAATATGGAGAAATGAATGATAGAAAATAGAGAGGAACGAGAAATTTGGGCAAAAAAAAGTTGGAAAGATATTTTATTTTTTACTTTCATCAATTTTAAATTTTACATTATTTTGTTAATACTTTTTTTCTAATTTTTTATTTTTTATTTTGTTTATTTTGAAAAGAACAATATGATCACAATAAAATAAATAAAAATGAATAAAATAAAAAAGTAAGTTGGACCAAATACGATATCTACAGTAGTGAAAAATTGTTATTTCACCAACCCAGTTGACATTTTTCTTGGGGCGTTTCATTCAGGATAATGTTCTAATTGGCTTTGAATACATCCATGCCATTAACAATACGAGATCTATAGAGGATGGTGTTATCGCAATGAAGCTTGATATGAGAACGCTTAGGATAGAGTGGAATGGATCTATTTGAGGAAGATTATGGAAAAGATGGGTTTTGAAGAGAATTGGATTAGCCTTGTAATGAAAATGTGTGGAGTCAGTTACATTCTCTATCCTAGTCAACAACACACATACACAAAACTTCCACCCCCACGAGGTCTGTGCCAAGAAGATCCACTTTCTCTTTACCTTTTCCTCATATGTGCAAAGGACCTATTGGTTATTTTTGTTGGGTTTTATGTTCTAAAATTTGAGCTATGTAAACGTTGTAAACATATTCTTATTTTCAATAAGTGGTTATTGAAGTTATTCAGTAAAGTTGTTATTGAATAAAGTAAATGGTTAAGTATAGCTCTATAAATCCAATA
>JAOANK020000049.1:4200746-4220198 GCA_026257165.2 Telfairia occidentalis | reverse complement strand
AAAGATAAAAAAAAAAAGTTACAGAGAAGATTTAAAGAGAAAATTTTAGGGAAAAAATAGATATATTTGGTAGCTAGAGTCTTCATAAATTAGGGAGAGATAAAATATAAACAGATATATTTTAGAGAGAAATATGTTAGAGATAAAAATAAGTTTTGAGAAAATAAATTTTAGAGAGTGAAAAGTTTGAGAAAAATATATAAGAAATTTAAAGACGAAAAGTGAGTGTTGTATTAGAAAAGAAAGAGAAATAAAAATTGGATAGTGAAATTTATAAAAAGAAAAAAACTAGAGAGAAATTTATTTGAAAGAAGTATGTCAAAAAAAATTGTATCACAATATTTTAAAAATAAATTTGAAAATAGAAATGCTTTATTTTTAAAATATAGAACAAAAAAAAGTATTAAGAGTGCACTTGATGAGATTTGAATCTCATGAACCAAAATTTGATAAGAATGATATATGACCACTATGCTAGGGGGCACATTGAGTGTTTTGGGCCAGAAATGTATTAAAAATATTAGTAGTCTTCAATAAATTATAAGGTTAAACCGAAAAAAGAAAAAATGGAGGGGGGCACGTGCCCCCTAGCCCCAACGTGGATCCGCCCTTGGTCACCATGGTGGGAAAAATAATTTAAAAAGATGATATATCATAATGTGGAAACCACCATGAAACCAACATTCTTATTAGATCCATTGGTGCCAAAACAATTGAATGAAAACTAAGTTCTTGACTTAATGTAATTAAGAATAAAAAATAAATAATTCAAATTAACAACTATTAATGAGTTTATGTTACAAGAATTAAGTTATATATTTGTTAAAAATCATAATTTTTCTTGTTTAATATTCAAAACAATTATTTTTTTTAATTCAACACATTTGGAGTGGAGTTTTTTTTTTTAAAAAAAAATCTTTTGAGTTGAAGAGCTATATCTTAACCAATTGAACTATATTCAAGTTAACATTCAAAACAAGTTAGCTGAAATATATATAGATATATATATATATATATAATGAGAATTTATGAAACCCATGCTATAAACTATATAGACTATCTTTATAAATTATAAATCTATAAATTTAATAAAAGTTACATGGTTTTATAACATGTAAACTCTAGACTTCATAAATCTTGAATTATTAAAATTGTGAATGATTAATCTGAGTATAATTCAACTGGTTTAAGCATATATCTTTAACCAAAAGGTTAGAGATTCGAATCTCCACCTCCTATGTTGTTGAACTTAAAAAAAAAAATTAAAAAAATGTTTAGCCATGGAATGTTTGAAAAATAGAGAATAAATAGTATTTGCAGATAAAAATAAGATTGGATTGTGAGAATGAGATTTTGAATCACAAACATCAAGAAATCTCATCAAACCCATTTTTAAATAGACGTTTGACTCACAATTTTGATAAGTAAAGAATCAAACTTGACTTTTTATTACCTATATTTAGTTTATAAATTATAGGTATATATAATTCCGCAAAAGTTAATATGAAATAATTGTTCTTTGTTCTTCTCCCAACATCAAAATTTTATTTTCGATCTTCTACTTTTATTTCATTTTAGACGTTGCTGTATTTGGAGAAAAAAAAAAAAGGAAAAAAGGAAAATTATTTTAATACTCAAATTTTGCATGAAAATCTATCTCAACATTGCTTTTCAATTTTTATGGCACTAAGAGTGTGAGTTCGTATATTCTGAAAACTAGTAAAGTTTGGTATTGAATTTGAAAATCAGTGACTTTAAATAATTCAAGAAAAAATTATGACAATAATCAAAATAAATTTTTGCACAAATTTAGGGGTATATACATTTCAAAATACAATCAATATAAAAATATTCATAGACCAAAATATATAGTATTTATAGAAAAAATTGTAAAAGAAAATTGTCTTCTTTTTATCATTTATTAAATATGAATCAATTTATTTCCTTCCAAAACTACAATTTCATAACTGCCATCTAGGTTGCTTCTAACTCACAATTCCATTATATATTTTTTAAAAAAAAACTAGGATACATTTAACCACCAATTTATATCCTCAAGTATATATTAAAATAATTAAAACTATATAACCTCAAACATCACAAAAAGAGAACATGAAACATAAGTCAATCAAAGCTTTTAAAGTGTCAAATTAAGCATAACACAACTAGTTAAAGACATATGTCTCTGACCAAAAGTTCATGGACCCCTACCTCACATGTTGAACTCTAAAAAAAAAAAATGGACAGATCTTGAGTATGCTTGTTAAAGACTCTAGCCACCAAAACTATTTTCCTATTCCAAAAAAGAAAGGCACTTTCTATCTTTTCCCTTCTCCTTTTCATGCAAAGAACATCTCTCATCCCAAAAATTTTCCTCTCTCACAATCGCCTCCCTCCCGACGATGGTAGTATGTGGCCAGCGGTGGTGCTCTCTTCCTTTCCTTAATTTTTTTCTCACTTTCTTTGCTCCGTTTGAGTTCTCCTTTTAATGACACTTCTTCATCGCCTCTTCATACCCCCTACAGAACAAGTAAGGTAGTGGGTTATCAGTTGTTGTGCTTTCCTGGGTTTTCTCCCTTTTAACCACGTTTTCCCTTGTCTCTGGCAACTAGAGGAGCGTTTTTGGCGAAATAGAGGGTTGGAAAGAAGCACAGAGACGAGATCTACACATTGGCAGAAGAGAAATCACAATCGGAGTAGGAGTGAGGTGACACACGCGGCGAAAGTAATCTACAGCGACGATGCGTGTAGCACATGACCCGGTAATTGACTGCGCTTGGCGGTGCATTGAGGTTCGTTCCGATCAAGGTGATTTCAACAGCATTTAGTTCCTTGAGTTGAGTAGAATTCAAATCCGATCTCTGTTGACCCATTTGCAGTGGGGCATGGGTGGCACGTGGCGGATGGTGGTAGTAGCGCGTGGTGTTCCATTCAAGCAGCAATTGTACAGTAAGGTCTCTGCAATTGTAACGCCCCCGTTATTTTAATTTTACCAATTATGGAGGTTATTTAAAATTAAATTATTCTAAATAATTTAGATTTTATTTTGATGAAGATATTTTCTTCTATTGTTTGAATAAAAAGAATTAAGTTGAGTTATTAAGTTTAAATGAAGATAAGATAAGATAAGAGATAAGTGAGATAAACTAAAGGAGATTTTTCTCCCATCACTCTCACCCTCTTCTTCTTACCATCTTCGGCGGCAGCCCATCTCCAGTGGCAGCCCAGATCAACGTCGGCCACACACCAGAACGGCGGCAGCGCACGACCGGCATTCTTTCTCTCTCTCTCTTGCATACGTGAAGACCCACAAGGGGGAGTCTTCTCCCACTCCTCCTCTGGCGGCAAGCACCCAGGGTAGAACCCCTCTGAGACATCTAGAGTGACGCGGCAGCGTACGACGGTGAACATAGAACGACGAGCGACTCGTACTACTCCTCCAAAACTACGAGCTTCAAACGCTACGTGAGAAGAATTGGGCGAGTTTTCCGGCGATTGACCTGCCCATTGGATAGATCGGCAATTGAACTACAAGAACACAAAGAAAAGTGACATCGTCGGTGGTGGCGACGCGTCGTGGCCGGTGGCGGTGGGTGGACGGTGCTGGAACAGTATCGTGTTGCATGCTAAACAACGAGATTGGTATAATTGCTTTTCTGAAATCCTAACAAATGAACGTTAAAGGCTAAAAATCGAGATTTTTCTCTAATAACCTTAACCTTTAGAATGTATGTAGGAGAATCGATTGAGAAAATTAACCGGCCTAGCAAGGATTACTTTAGGGTCCTAAAAGAAATCAAGTAACTCCGCTCACAGAGAAGCCTTCTGGCTATGATAGGTGAATTGTATGATGTATGTTCTATTAAAGTATCTGATTATGTATATGTGTTAGAAAGTGATGAGCATGCCTATATGATCTCGTATTTTTGTTGAATTTATTGGATGGAATGATGATGATGAGCATGTCTATATGATCTACTATTCTTGTTGCCTATCGAATTACTAGATCGAATGTCATGATATGTATAAGTATGTGGACTGTTAGAGGCATCTACTGATAAAGATGTTGGGTTCCTTAGATGTTGTAAGATTTTATGAATGGAACTTGTGTTCAATATGATTGATAAGATAGTTGGGACCTATGCATGAATTGTTATGTGTTGCATGGACTGAAATGATGAATGACAGCCTCCCCAATTTAGAGGGTCGGTGTTGAGGGGGGCCCAGCTACACTGATTGAGTGTCATCCATTATCAGATAGTAGTAGGGCCTCTTGAAAAGTCTCACACTAGTACTCTAGAAGTGGCATTTGAAAGGAAATTAGGTGTGCTGCCCCAGAAAGGATTTTGTTTATAATGACATGTCATAATGAATTGGCTACCAGTGTAGACATAAAAAATTATGTGCCTACACACCCGAACAAAACAGAGTCATTCTAAATAATAAATGTCACTTTATATATGGTATGCAACAAAAATCAAGTAGGGTGGGGGAGAATTCTGCAATTTTTTTCCTTTTCCTCAAAATATGAAAAATTGTTGAAGTGCTTACCTTATGCAAGTTGTAACAAGGTCTTTACTTATAGAATTGCAACTTATTCAATCAAGTTCAATAATTCACCCTATTGAAACTAGAAAGGCTAACTAAAAAGACAAAAAGAAAAGAATAAAAAAAAACAGAGAGAGAGAGAGATTTGGAGATTCATTACCTTCCAAACAATCAAAACTAAATCAAATCATGTTGATATATAAGATCAAATTGAATTGGAACTATTATAATATAGTTCTCAATTTCTGAATAAGATTTCCAATATTAAATATATTTTAATTTTAGAATATTCAAGAATAAGTGAAATATATACCCAATATATTAAACTTACATTAAACTGAATTAAACCAGCTAAAGCGAAACATATTTTTGGGAGGTTCAATTTTTTTTTCTAACGATTTGGTACATCAAACTTAGAAATAACCAAATAGAAAATTTGCGAACCTAACATGCATAGTCCAAATGATTAAGACATATGTTTTTGACTAAAGGGTCGTGGTTCGAATCTCCACCTTCACAAGGTGTGCTAAAATAATAAACAAACAAAAATTTATTTTAAAAAAAAAGTTTCCAGGGGTAAATGAGAGAAGTAAAACCAACTTATGGATAGAATAAAACGAAACCAAATTGTTTATATTTTAAAATAGTTCAAACTTTTGCAAAAGAATCTAGTCATATTCTAAAAGTACGGAAATAATGTGCTAAACAAAATTCAATGACAAGTTTTCCAACCTAAAAAGGTAAAAAGATGTTAACAATAAAATATCCAAACGAAGGAATTTGTTCCCCATGGTTGAGAACAGTGCATAATGCAACTTTTGGAGACCATAGAATACCCTTTTTCTTTTCTGGTGGATTCTTTGTTCTTTTTCTTATGCATGCTAATTAAAACAAACTTTCATAAAATAATGCTTTATAGAAAAAATAAACACAACATCGAATAAAAATGTGATTGATTGAAATAAAAATAATAAATATGACAATATGGCATAATCTAATCTTTTAAGATAAAATAAAAGTAGAAATCATACTGACAAGAACTTCAAGGCATGGCATGCATACAACACATTGCCACTCGCCTACCTAGAAAAAATTTAGGAAAATGCTAAATATTAAAAATACACATAACTCCCTATGAGTTAGACTTGCATTCACATACAAATATAAATCTTGATAATATAAAACATGTAGGACCCAAAACTTTTTATCAATCAAGACTCGCCAAAGTGAATAACTAACCCATCCTAGCATAAATTATTCTAACTTCGTGGTGGTGTATAATTAATCAGGTTTTTTGGGAGACTCTATTTCAACTAATGATAGTTGGCACTCAGTCACTGAAGTGAAGCCTCACTCGATAAAGCTCCTCACTCTACGATGTACATGAAATTACTTGGTTGTCAATTCCATGGTAGTTCCCTATGTCGGTTTTATGTGAAACTCTAGCTACTCTAACAAATTAGTTGCCATGGGCCGTGACCCACTTACCTAACTCTTAGATCAACATGATATAAAAAAGGTAATTACGACAAAACTTTTCATCAGAACCATGATCACAATACATTTCATGCAACATACATGAGTCAATTCAAGCATCATCAAACAAGTTTCCCAACCTAGTCTAAACTATTTTGAAAGTCGAGTCACCAACCTTAAGAGCATTTCAAAATAATAATAATAATATTTGGCTCAATCTAAAAAAATTTTGTTCCTAATTGGCGGCAGGTGAAAGGGTGGGTATTGCGTGTGAGAGAATCCAGCTGCTTCCTTCTAAAACTTACGGCTTAAAAAAAATAATAATAATAAAAAAAAAATGGTGTGATCTTCACGCCAGCTGTTTTTTTTTTTTTTTAAATGTAGCACTCGTTTTCTTTAAGTCAAACAACAATATCGTTAAAAGTTTTATCAATTAAGAAAATTTAAAATTATTTATCTACTCGCGTAATTCAATTAGCCGGTTGGATAACTATTTTATTTTATTTTCTGTTTTCTATTTTTTATTTCTTTAAAATAAGATTGTTGGACAACCATTTTTATTTTCTATTTTTCAAAAAATATCTTTGAAACTATAAAAAAAAATAGTTTTTAAAACTCTATTTTTCTTCTAAAGCCCAATTTCTTTCTTTTTGATATATTTATCTCCAATAATTTCTTTCTCAAAATTTTCTCTCCAAATTTCTCTCCCAACAAAATTACTTTTTTCTCTCTCTAACATTTTGTCTAATTTTTATTTGTCTTTTTCTCTCTACATATTTAATATTTTTCTTAAGATTTTATCTTCCTAAATTCATCATTCTTTCCAATATATTTATCTTTAAAATAACTTTATTACTTTCTTTTCTCTCTCACATTTATTTTTTATCTAACAAATATATTCTTCTAACATTTTTTTTTTATATTTAAACATCTTTCTTTCACTACAAATTTTCTTTATTTTTCTAATCTATCTTCTTTTTATATCATATTTTTTGTTCTTAACTTTATTATCCTTCTAAAATTTCTCTCGTTCTCTTTAACTTTTTAAGTATAAAATTTCTCTCCCTTTAACTTTTGTTTACTCTTTCTCAAACTATTCTTTTTAAAGAACTCAAACTAAAATTCCTTATCTAACTTTTCTTTCTTTGTATCTTTTTCTTTTCTCTGTCTAAATTATATTCTCGCTAACTTTTCTCTTTAGAAAAATCATCTTTATGTCTTTAAAATTTTATTTTCATATATCCACATATTTTTATCCCTTCAACATATATATTTCTATCTTTTTAACTTTTTTTTAAAAAATAGAAAATCAAAAACAGTTATCAAATAGATTTAATTTTCTATATTTAAGAAACAGAAAACAAAAAATAATTATCCAACCTATATAGTTTTTTTTTGTTTTCAAAAAATGGAAAACAAAAATTAAAATCTAAAAACAAAAATAATTATCAAATGGGACTTAAAATAGAGTATATGTGTAACATCAATGTTGTTTTCTTAGTATTTAGTGTTTTTTTTTTTTGTGGTTCAGATGTTTGTGAAGGGAAACTTCACATTGTTTGAGGAATACAATTAGGTGAGAGACTCACCTAATTTGGAGTGACACTCCCTCTCCCTCCAAAAGGGTCCCAAAGAAATAATCAAACACTAAGTTTTGGAAAAGTGGTTGCAAATAAATATTAGTGGTTTAGATGTCTTTATTTTATTTTAGGTAGTAGATTTGAACTACAAAAGATTTTGAATTCCCATCTCATAATTTTGTTGTCTAAAAATAATAATTATAAATATAATACTTATGTAAGTAATTACAATTAATTATTATAAAATAAAAATACATATTTTCATTATTTAAGTTAATTCATAAGTTATGAGTTTAAGAAAAGGTTCATTTGTTTTTTTTTTAAACAATTCTATATTCGTGATTATTTTTATATGTGCAAATATTTGAAAACATGTAGTTACTCATCCAAATTTTCAAAAAACTTATTTTGCAAGATAATTTTTAGAAAAGAAAATAATAGAAATAACAAAAAGAACATTATTTTGTTGTTACTATGTTTTCTTTTAGTATTTTTCTAAGTTAATTATCGACGATTTTTTTTATTTAAATATGTTAAATCTCTAATTTGATATGTTTTGCAACAAAAAAAAAAATATTTACACATTTTCTTATTGTAAAGTAATGGTTTTTCAAATTAAAAAAACAATTTCAAAATTTAGTTTATAAAAACGTTTTTAAAAATAAATTTAGAAAATTCACCCAACCATCCTGTAAATGTATTAAATAATGTATTTAATACATGGAAGTACGAAGCCAAAGTAAATGGTAAGATACCTAATCAAATCAGTAATATTATTGAGAATTATTAACTTAAGTATATTCATCTTCATTAATGTAATTAGTACTTAAATATTGAATTAAATTATAGGATAACACATCTAATACTATTTCAAAGATAATAGTTCGATACCTGGTATGCAATGGTTGAACTAAAAAAATTAACTAATTTAAACATTGATAACTAATATTTTAATAACTAAATTATTTTAATATTATAACTTAATGCGAATTTGAATTCCAACTTTTCATTCATCAACTTTTTACTCATTTCATTTTAAGCCTTCCATTTTCAAGTACTTTTTTAATTTCTAAATTTTCAAACTTTGATTGTTAATTATCATTAACACAAGATAAAAGTCAAAATTCATTTCGAAGTTGGACACCCAACTTTGTAATGGTAGTTTCAGACAATTGTATGTTTTTTAAGAATAATATATAGGGAGTAAAGATGTAAACTTCGTTTCTAAAAAAAAAAAATAGATATATTAAGTCTTCAACTATGCTCATGTAAGTTTAGGGGCTTGCTTTCATTAAATAAATGCACCAAAAAAATATTTCTATACATCTTAGACACATTTGTTAAATATTTTATATAAAAAATTAACAACCAAGTACTTAGATGAATTTTATGTAAGGTTCTAAAACTAAAGTTAGAAAATTATGATATTTGATATAAAACAATTTGGATCATTTTTCTCTATCAAAATTTAAAGGAAAAAAATGTTTTTTGGTCCATTAGATTCAAGTTTAGTTTTCATGAGTACCAAGATTTCAAAATGTTATACTTTTACTTTTGAATTTTGAATTTAGTTTCTATTTAGTCTATAAGTTTCAAAATATTTATACTTTTATCCAAGACTTTTGAAATTAATTTCCATTTGGTCCCTAAATTTCAAAATATTGCACTTTAACCTTTAAATTTTCATTATTACTCATTTTTGGTCTATAACATTACACTAGTACTAGTAACCAATCTATTTATTTTTATTATTTTTTTACATCGCCTATTGAAATATTATAAAAATAATATTTTTACTAGGTAAGCATATAAATACTATAAAATTATATTAAATGGACCTACCAACATTATGTTAAGGTTAATGATAATTGTTATATATGTCAGGCCTAAAGTAAACATTAGTGAAAAGTAAGAGTAAAAGTGTATAATATTTTGAAAGCTACCAATAAAATGGAAACTAAACTTAACTAAAGGAGTAAAAATATAACATTTTGAAACTTAGAGACAAAATGGAAACAAATTTCAAAATTCATGACAAAAAAAGTATATTTCCCATATTTGAATTTATAACATTTTTTTTAGTTCAACAACATGTTGAGATTCGAACCACTAACTTTTTGGTCAATGACATATATTAACTAGTTGACTTATACTCATGTGAGCAAACAATTAATTACCATTAACTAATAAATTATATGTTCTAATTTCAAAATAATGAATTGCCATTTAAAAAGCTAGAATACCAAAAGAAAAAAAAGAAACTCTTAATTTGCATAGATTAATTAAAAATTTATTACCTTTCAAAAACCTTGGGATCTCAAAATTAAAGTTTTACAATTTCTTCCTTCATTTCAACCATAAAAATGATTATCTCACTCATTTTTTATAACAATTTGAGCTCTATTTTTTTTTTAACTTTTCTCTCTCTCAATTTTTTTTTTTTTTAGTTTCTAAATTCAATGCAAATAGAACATTCGTGCTTCCGATTTTTGGAAGCTATAGAACAGTGTTCGTTTATTGATTTCAAATACTAATGAAATATAACTCTATTTTCCTAAAGGAAAAAAAATAATAATAGTACACCCACTCCCATTTAATCATTCACAGCTACTAATATCTTTTAAATTATTTTATAATTAGTTAAATTTTTTTTTTTAGATATTTTGAATGTTTATACATAAGTATAGCTCATGGGTTGCATCAATAATCTATCAATTATTTTTATTTTTTATTTGAAATATTATATATATTTGTAATTATTATGTTTTGTTTAGTTCAATAACATGTGGGATAAGATTCGAATTTTAATTGAAAATATATATCTTAAAGAGTTGAGCTATATTTTGGTTGGGGTAATTATAATATTGTTATTTTAACATTGTTTTTATTTTTTTTTGAAGATTTATTCATTTGTAGCTACCAAATAAAATTCAAACCGAATGTTTACAGTAAAATTCAGCAAACAAACCAAAGTCATAGATGATCTATTTGTTTATTATTCTTCTTTGGCCACATAATTGTTCACATGTAAAAAAATTCCAAATTTTCAGACATAGTGAAAACCCCCCCAAAAAAAAAGTCAAAAAAAAGAAAGAAAAACAAAAGTACCCCGACAAAGCCCATGTTAATCAATCTTCTCGTAAAGTGCTTTTTTTTGGATTAATTTACTCGCAAACCCCAATTAATGAAATGGACGATCAAGATCATTACTGTACCTGGTGATTTCTCTAGATTCTATGCAAATTCATTACCTGTTTCTGGTTGGAATATTCTTTCGGCTCTAAATAATAAAACCGAGAGAAAAAAACGTTTGTTCTTCAAAGTCAAATGGCGAAATCTCTGGTGGGCTGTGGGAAATTTTTACTTAACTCCCAAGCATACGTGCTGTATTGTTGCTCTTGTTTCGATTCATGAATGTGTAGCGAAGAAAACGGGAGAAAAAAGAAATGGGAAAAATTGAGTGTTCGTTTGACCTTTCAAAGCTTGGTGTTGCTTTTTGATTTAATTGATGTGGATGCCATTTTTGCATTTATTTCTAAACTAGTTGGAAATTGGAATTTTCGAAATGGGTTTTCATTTTTTTTTAAACCCAAAAAAAGAGAAGGAAAAAGGAAAGACCTTGAGCTTGGGGATCAAGGAATAACGAAGTGGCAGTTTTTAAAAAATACTATTGAGGAGCCCTTTATAAAGCAGCTCAAAAACCTCTTAGAGGAAGTGCCAAAAGAGCTCTTTCTTTGGGAGTCTCTTCCCAAAAGTTGGTGGTCTTAATTTTCAGGTACCCTTTGCTTTGATCTTCTGCAAGGTTAAACACCCACTTGGGACTTTTTTGGGGTTTCTTCTGGTTATGTTGTCTTTTTCCTCTCTCTCTGTGTTTTTATGGTGATTTCTGTTGTGGGTATCCATCTTTTTCATTTGGGTATAGGACATTTCTTCTTACGATGATGCCTTTGATTCTTAGAGTTTCATTTTGATTTCAACTTCTTGTTTTTTTTTCCTTCATCTTTTTTCCATTTTCAGTTTTTTTTGTTTGGTGGAGCATTTTGGAAACTTTTTTTTTCCTTCATTCTGTTTCACTTATTGGTTTTTTTTTTTTATTAAAATGAAATGGGATGAAGAAATTTTACTTACTTTTATCCTGTTGTTATCTCATTTGATTTTCAGCTTTGCCTGAATAAGAGAAACTGTGTAAAGTAATTGTTCTGTTTTGTGCAAATACTTTGTTTGTCTGTCTGTCTGTCTGTCTTGTCTCTGTTCTGTTCCACTTTTCCTTTTCTCTTTGTTTTGGTTTGCTCTACATAGTCTTCTCAGCTATTGTTAATCAAACTTGTTATAGATTTGATCATGATCCTAATATGCCATTCTTTGTGTACTATCTTCAATTAGACAGAGTTCTTAAAGAAGAAAACTTGCAATTTAGGACACAAGATGGAGATAGAAAATGGTGTGAATGGACACTCAAATGCAGATCAACCCAGCTCATCAAGAAGCAATGAAATTGAGAAAAGCTCCAACAAGAATGCCAATCAACAAGATTTGAAGAACAAAAATGGAGAGGGGAAAACGAATTCGGTTCCGTTCTACAAGCTGTTCTCATTTGCAGATTCGACGGATGTTTTTCTGATGATCGTTGGGTCGATCGGAGCAATAGGGAATGGACTGAGTCTCCCCCTTATGACTATTTTGTTTGGAGAATTGTCTGATTCTTTTGGCAATAATCAAACTGCGACGGATGTAGTTAAAGTAGTTTCCAAGGTAAAAACTATGTTATGTTAAGGTTTATAAGAAGCCCTTTTTGTATTATGACAAGGAAGATTCAGTAACTTTGCTGGCTTCACAATGTTATGCAGGTCAGTCTAAAATTTGTGTACTTGGCAATTGGATGTGGTGTAGCGGCTTTTATCCGTAAGACATTTCCATATCGAGTTTTTATCGAATTGTTATTGAGTAAATGATTCTCATTATCGAATTCTTTGTTTGTTTTTGTTGTATAACAGAGGTGGCTAGTTGGATGGTGACAGGGGAGAGGCAGGCTTCAAGAATAAGGGGTTTGTATCTGAAAACTATACTAAGACAAGATGTTTCTTTCTTTGACTTGGAAACAAACACCAGTGAGGTGGTCGAGAGAATGTCGGGAGACACCGTCCTTATACAGGATGCGATGGGGGAGAAGGTAACAACGCCTAGTGTGTAAAGTTAAGCTTAAAAGTTGATGATTACATAGAAAAGAAGGAATAAATTAGGATTCAAGTTGTTGCATCTTTATGAATGATGTTTAACAAATCTTTCTCTTCTTCACTCAGGTTGGAAAATGCATACAGCTCGTATCGACATTTTTCGGAGGCTTTATAATAGCTTTCATTAAAGGGTGGCTTCTAACGCTCGTCATGTTATCCTCCCTTCCTCTACTTGTGGTTTCCGGGGGTATTACATCGCTGGTTATTACGAAAATGACGTCCCGCGGTCAAAGTGCTTATGCCAAAGCCGCAGATGTTGTTGAGCAGACGATCAGCTCAATTAGAACTGTATGTTATATCATCAGAACGTTATAGTCTTCGGTTTTCGGTCTATTTATTGTTTATGTAAGATGGCTCTTAATACTTTACTGCTTCGTAGGTTGCATCATTTACTGGAGAGAAACAAGCTGTGAGCAATTATAAAAAGTTTCTTGTAAATGCTTACCGATCTGGTGTTCATGAAGGTCTGGCCGTTGGACTTGGCTTCGGCACGATTTTTGCAGTCCTTTTCTTCAGCTATTCATTGGCTATATGGTATGGTGCAAAGTTGATAATGGACAAAGGATATAGCGGAGGAGACGTTCTTAACGTGGTTATTGCCGTGTTAACTGGTTCCATGTGAGCTTTATTTAAATTACTTTCGCTGCGTCGTATAGAGTAGATTTTTAGCAGAACGAAACTCTAACTGAATTTACTTATATATTTACTTGTGCTAAATGTTTTAATCAGGTCTCTAGGCCAGGCATCTCCATGTCTATCTGCATTTGCTGCCGGCCAAGCTGCAGCCTTTAAAATGTTTGAGACTATCAAGAGGAGGCCTCTCATTGATGCTTACGACACGAAAGGAAAGACATTAGACGACATTTCGGGAGATATAGAATTGAGAGATGTTCATTTTAGCTACCCTACTAGACCGAACGAGCACATTTTCAATGGATTTTCCCTCAAAATCCCGAGCGGGACGACTGCAGCTTTGGTTGGACAGAGTGGAAGTGGAAAGTCAACTGTGATAAGTCTAATTGAGAGATTCTATGATCCAAGTATGGGTGAAGTTCTCATTGATGGCATTAACCTCAAAGAGTTTCAGCTAAAATGGATTAGAAGCAAAATCGGTCTTGTTAGCCAAGAACCCGTCTTGTTTGCATCCAGCATAAAGGATAACATAGCTTATGGAAAAGACGGCGCAACCATTGAAGAAATAAAGGCGGCAGCTGAACTTGCCAATGCTTCCAAATTTATCGACAAACTTCCTCAGGTATCGACTTCCGCTACAATTTTAATGCACGAATAGTAGCTTTGAATGTCTAACTTGTAACATTTAGAGCTTTGATTGCATCCAGGGACTCGACACACTTGTTGGTTCACATGGGACACAACTTTCGGGTGGTCAGAAGCAGAGAGTTGCCATTGCTAGAGCAATTTTGAAAGATCCACGAATCTTACTTCTAGATGAAGCTACGAGTGCACTTGATGCCGAATCCGAGCATGTAGTGCAAGAGGCATTGGACCGTATCATGGTTAATCGAACTACTGTAATAGTCGCCCATCGTCTAAGTACCATAAGGAATGCAGATATGATTGCTGTCATTCATAAAGGGAAAATGGTTGAAAAAGGTATAAACAACTTCTCTCTCTTTTTTTCCTTCTATTAAAACATATAAACTAGTTTCTCCATCAAGAATTTCTGGTTTCTTGGTCTCCTTGAGTGAATTTTGTTTCTTACGGTTGACTTTCTTTGATTCATCAGGCTCTCATACGGAACTACTTAAGGATCCGGAAGGACCTTACTCGCAACTTATTCGATTGCAAGAAGTCGATCGAGAGTCCCAAGAAGCTGGAATTGATCAACTTAAACATGAAAGTACTTCGGGATCGTTTACACAATATAGCAAAGGAGCGTCAATGCCACGATCCATTAGCAAGGGATCATCTGGAGTAGGAAACAGCAGCCGCCATTCTTTCTCTGTTTCATTTGGTTTACCTGCAGGAGTTCATATCGCAGATGTTCCTGTGGAAGACGACAGTGCATCTCCCGAAACCACGGAACAATCTCCACCAGTCCCACTCCGCCGACTTGCATATCTCAATAAGCCAGAAATTCCCATACTTCTGCTTGGATCTGTGGCTGCAATCATCAACGGCATGATTCTTCCACTTTTCGGTTTACTATTCGCCAAAGCAATTGGAACATTTTACAAACCACCCGATGAACTGAAAAAGGATTCAAAATTTTGGGCATTGATAATGATGTTGCTTGGTGTAGCATCATTAGTGGCTGCTCCATCTAAAACGTACTTCTTTTCTGTTGCTGGTTGCAAGTTAATCCAGCGCATTAGATTGCTTTGTTTCGAGAATATAGTTAACATGGAGGTCGGTTGGTTCGATAGGACCGAGAATTCTAGTGGTTCGATAGGTGCCAGGCTCTCAGCAAATGCTGCAACAGTGCGTGCGCTGGTCGGGGATGCGCTAAGTCAACTTGTCGAGAATCTAGCATCCGTCACAGCTGCTTTAGTCATTGCTTTTGTTGCAAGTTGGCAGTTGGCTTTAATAGTCCTCGCCATGTTTCCCCTTCTTGGACTTAACGGATTGGTTCAAATGAAGTTTATGAAAGGATTTAGTTCAGATGCAAAGGTAGAATCTAAAACTGATCTTCCACCATCACTAAAACAGACTGAAGTCTTAATGTGTGAGTATTTTATTGACATTGTTTATCGCTTCGCAGTTGATGTACGAACAAGCCAGCCAGGTCGCTACCGACGCCGTGGGGAGTATAAGAACAGTTGCATCATTTTGTGCAGAAGAAAAGGTGATGCAACTGTACAAAAAGAAATGTGAAGGCCCAATGCAATCCGGCATAAGACAAGGCTTGATCAGTGGGACAGGATTTGGAGTATCATTTTTCTTGTTGTTTGCAGTCTATGCCACCACGTTTTACGCCGGTGCTCATTTCGTTGAAGACGGCAAAGCAACTTTCACCGACGTTTTTCAAGTAAGAATCTGTCGAACTGATGGTCGTTTCTTACTCTCATAATCGATACAACCTGTTTAGTAGATAGGTATTAATAACAAATGTCATTGGCAGGTTTTCTTTGCTTTGACCATGGCTGCGTTTGCCATTTCTCAATCAAGTTCACTTGCACCCGATTCTACCAAGGCAAAAGGCGCCACGGCTTCCATATTTACCATGATTGACCGAAAGTCAGAGATCGACCCGAGCATTGAAATAGGTGAAACATTGGAAAATTTAAAGGGTGTGATCGAGTTTCGACATGTAAGCTTCAAGTATCCTTCCAGACCGGATGTTCAAATTCTCCGAGACCTCAGCTTGACCATCCGCTCCGGCAAGGTATTGTTTTTTGGCCAATTACCTTAAACTTTTCTTGAAAAAACTCTGCACAAGTTCTAATTTTGGTTTCTATGTGCTTCTTCTTTCAGACTGTTGCTCTGGTTGGAGAAAGTGGATGTGGAAAATCCACTGTTATCTCATTGTTGCAGAGGTTTTATGATCCTGATTCTGGTAGCATCACGCTTGATGGAATTGAGATTCACAAGTTCCAACTGAAATGGTTGAGACAGCAAATGGGACTTGTCAGCCAAGAACCGATCCTGTTCAACGACACGATCCGAGCTAACATTGCGTATGGGAAGGGAGGAGATGCAACTGAGGCTGAAATAATAGCTGCATCTGAATTGTCCAATGCCCACAAGTTCATTAGTGGTCTGCACCAGGTGAGGAAATGAAAAACTTCCCTACCCATCACATAACTTCTTAATATTATCGTATTGTCGAGTCGACCCGACCGCATACATCAAAATGCTGGAGGTTATCCTTCCTTTGTTTACTCAAGTAGCATGTGTTCTGCGAGTGTTGAAAGTTTCAAAGATTCGAGATTAGAAAACCTACATCAATCCAATTGCATAGATCAAAATGTACGACATGATCCTTCATGTTTACTTAAGTAGCATTTACAATTTGGGTTCGAGAAGTTTGAGAATAGAAAGCCTACGATCAGGATGAATGAATTAAACCATGCACTATACATTTTACCAAACCCCGAGTTTTGAGTAGGTAATGAGAGAAGCGTCAAGGAATCTCTAGGTACAGAAACAAAACTCGATTGTTTGTTATACTGATTTTTGCAATGGAAAATGCAGGGCTATGACTCGATGGTCGGAGAGAGAGGAGCACAGCTATCTGGTGGGCAAAAGCAGCGAGTAGCGATCGCACGGGCGATAATCAAGAGCCCGAAGATCCTGCTGTTGGATGAGGCAACAAGTGCACTTGATGCAGAATCAGAAAGGGTGGTTCAAGATGCATTAGACAAAGTGATGGTGAACAGAACAACCATAATGGTAGCTCATAGATTAAGCACAGTGAAGAATGCTGATATAATTGCAGTGGTCAAAAACGGAGTGATTGTGGAGAAAGGAAAGCATGAAACTTTGATTAATATCCAAGATGGCTTTTATGCTTCTTTAGTTCAACTCCACACAAATGCTTCAACTTCATCACCTTCATAACCATTTTTCTTCATATATTGTAATTTTGCTTTTTTTCTTTTGTAATAGTTATAAAGTTGTTGGTAATTCTTTTTTTTCTTTTTCCTTGAGGTTTATAATAAATTATTTGTCAAATAGATATAGGTGGAGATTGTCAACTCTTGTATTGCCAAGTTTGAATGAAAGTTTTGTATCTGTTCATAGAGTTAATGGGAAAAAAAATCATTAAGTTTCCAAAATGGAAATTTTCTTGTTTATGTTTGAATTATGTCATCAGTCAATTAATTATTTTGTATTTGTTACTTGTACTGATTGAATTTTGATACTACCATTTACTAATTATTTGATAAATAATCCAATGATCAATTAACTAAACCTAATATGAAATAATTAAGATTAGTATTAACATGTCACATTGATATTATCTTCAATGTTTATGTTTGGCTATAATTTGGAAGTATTTCTTTTAAAAAATAATAATAATAAATAAAAGCACTTAAAAAGTGCTTTTCAAATACTTTACTGTACTAATTACTGAATCTAACTTTTTATTATTAGTACTTTTTCTCACCAATTTCTTTTTAACACTTTCTTTCACTAACTTCTGTGACGTAGTTTCTCCACTAACCTCTCTTTTCACACTCTTTTTTTTATTAGTTTTTTTGTCCATACAATTTCGCTCACTAATCTCTTTCTACACACTCTCACTTTTTTTTCTGTTGTTATTTTGAATAATTTTGAATATACTTATCTTAGTAATTTGTCAAATTAGATAAATATTTGTTGAGTAGACATTAATCATAAAAATAACATTTATTTTAACATATTACAATGAAACAAAATAGTGTTTTCTTATTTCACCCTTATGAAAGTACTTATGATGGAAGTACTTTTGATAGGAAAAAAAATTATGTTGAAGCATTCTCAAATACACATTTATAATTGAAGGAATTTTTGACAAAAACATTTATTCATGCATCACTGCGTGTTTGTCATACCTCTTAAAGTGTTTATGAATGACTATATATATATATATATATTTAAAATTTAAAATATCTAAAATCATTTTTGTCATATGTAAATTTAAGTAATTAAGGATGTGTTTGGGAATGATTTTAGAATGTCCGAAAATTACTTTTGTCATCACAAAATTTAAGTCAAACACTTAAATTTAGGCATGACAAAATTGATTTTGGACATTTGAGAATCCCAAACACACCTTTAAATTTTGTCATGTCAAAAATGATTTTAGCCATTCTAAAATCATTCTCAAACACACCCTTAGAGTGTTTTTAGATGAATAATTTAACTAATGTTTTTTCAAAAGTATTTATATAATAAATGTTTCCTTTAAAAATATGTTTTTAAAAGACATGTCAAACACACGTTGAGTCTCTTTCACAAAAATATAGGTCCAAATTAGTCAAAGCTTTTTGTTTAAAAAAAAAAAGTCAATACTTTGTAAGTCATTTAAGATGAGTTCGAAATGACTTTTAGAAATGTAAAAAGTGTTTTATACCAATTAGAAGCACTATTAAAATTTTTCATCATATTTGATTACATAATCAAAAGTAATATGAAAGATTACATATACATGCTTAAAAATCAATTACAATGCTCTTTCTAAAAGTACTTACCGAGAAAGTGTTTTCACTTAAAAGTACTTTTTATAAAAAGTTATCCAAAATCACTTCAGGTATTTGGAATGAGGTTTGAGATTGAGTGGGTTTGTTTAAGATATCGAACCTAGGTGTTGTCTTGTAAGTCTTCAAATCTAGGATTTATGACATAAACCTATAACTTTCAACAATCCCCCAAACCTCTCCCTCACACAATTTTCTTAAACTTAAGTTTTATAAACTCAATTTCTTAAACTCTTCGTTTCAACTTCAAATATTTATGTTGAACTTGCGCCCAAATTGCCTATATAGTTTCTGTTGGGTATGTATGTTCTAAAACGCGAATGACTTATAAACACGTTCAATAGTTAATAAAGTTGTTATTGATGTTATTCAATAAAGTTGTTATTGAATTCTATATAACTATATAAATCCAATAAACGAAGAACCCGTGGCTATTATATGAATACTTAGACTATATGTGGTGACATAAAA
>JAOANK020000049.1:4155283-4171504 GCA_026257165.2 Telfairia occidentalis | reverse complement strand
ACACACACACACACACGTGAAGCAATACGAAACAGTCAGAGGTGAACAGAAAATGGTGATTTTTGTCATCTGAGTCGGTCTGAACCAATCTGGGTTTTTGATGTAGCTTTGGTTCTAAACAAATGGAATTGCCCTAAATTAACTTGTTTAAATTTTTATTTCGCTTAAAATTTAGAATGAATTGGATCAATTAAAATTATAGCTCTATTACAATAATTTAATGAATGATCAGAAAAGTGAACTATACTGTACTGGAAACGAGTAAAACCACCCTTGTATGGATAGTTAATCAACCTAACTATTTTAAACTAGTTTGGTCCAGTTAAAACAGTTTATAATTGAAGTAATCAACTTGGTCAAGGTAGTCCTAGAATTAAGTTGGCTTGGGTTTTAATGCAACTTTGATTTCAACCAAGCGGTATTGATATTCAACCTTGGTTAGCTTTTTGCTTCATCTCATTTTTTGAATGAATTTAAATGATCGAATTCTTTTTTGAGTTGTTTCTGTATTATCCTTTTTGAAAGGAAATATATCTTCAAAAAACTGAGCATCTCTGGACTTGATTATCTTTATAACATGAATATCACCTATGTTATATTTACGTACAAGAAATTTGTAGCCACTACTTTTCCAATGGAAATGCAATCTATATCGGGTTTGGGTACAAATTTTAACCCTTTTAGGAGGTGGTACTGCAACTTTAGCCAACCCCCAATATTATTTTCAAGGATTTGTAAGTAGACAGTCAATTTTCATGACTCATAAAGCCCTAAACCACTTGAGGGATTAATCTAATTCGATATCTTAGATAAGTCAATTAAATAATTGAGCTATAATTCCATACTGTTTTGTCATTGATGCAAACCATTTTTTTAACAATTTAAAAAACCTAGCAAATTTAAGCCATGGTCATGATAAACTTTTGAGCAGTGATGCACTCAAACAGCTTAATCTGACGACGGGGCAGGTTCAACCTGTTGTCTTTTGATCCTGCACTTAATGTGTAATCACATATTATATTTTATTTGATGCATTACTTAAACAACTATTGCTCGTCATTTTGGGCTGTTGCATTGGTTCCTTTGTTTCCGTGGAGGATGAGACTAGTTTTTTTCTTGAACTTGCTGAAGGTGACTCTTCTCTCAAAATTGCATGCGTTTGCTAGAGTTTTTGTTTTTGTTTGTTTCTTTTCATATAGACTATAGTAATATCGGCCTACATTTTTATTTTGTTTTCTGCAGTTTTATATGCATTTTTTGGATTGCGGTTACTTTACATTGCCTGGAGATCCAAAGCAGATTCGAAGACTTCACAGAAAAAGGAAATGGAAGAAGTATGATATCTTTAACACCTTCTGCAGTGTGATACTTGTCTACAATTTATTTTTTTGGTTTCTTGTCTGCATTAACTTTTTTGTTGTCTGGTATTATTTGTTATACTTAAAGCCTTTTATTTCTATTTGACTTCTCTGATAATAGATTTGGTGTTTCATGATCATAACATGAAGGTGATCATAATATAGTTGTCTTTATCTTTTTCCCCTGTTTTTAGTTACATTTATTTGAAAGGCTTTTATATGTTTTAATAAATGCCAATATGTGGTGAAAATCTTAACATTTGCCTGCTGATGTTTTCAAAATGTTCATTTTGGAATGAAGTTGTCTAAGATAGCCATTTACTATTCCCTGGAAAAAAAAACAGAAAGCTATTTCAATGCATGAGTCATTTTGGGTGGGTGCAGGTGTCACTCGGAGTAGTGGGTTGGGGTCCCCCATGGCGGGTATCTAAAAAGATACACGAGGGTCATTTTTAGCTTGCATGATCGCAATTAGGAGTGTTCACCGGGCAGTCGAAGTCAGTTTTGGAGGAAAATCTCGACCGATCGGTTTCCATTCAAACTGACGAGTTTTTTTTCCCTCCATCCTTCCCTCTCCAACAGTCGGTTGATTTTCCATAGAGGAGAGGGAGAGGCGCGCAAACAGAGTGGAAAGAGGAGAGCAGAGACTAGAGAGAGCGTAGAGAGGGGATGGGTTTGGGTGCATGGTGCGTTGCCACTGTGTGTGAAAAGGGGCTGAGGGGGATGGTGCGTGGTGAGTGCAGAGGGGGAGCCAGGGGATGGGTGCGTGATGAGTGTCAAGATTGAGAGGGAGTGAGAGGCTGAAAGGGAGAGGCAGAGGGGCAAGGGGGTGCAAGCACATGCGAAAGGGCAATGGTTTCTTTTTTTTCTTCTAACTTCTGTGTGTGCTGTGTGCGTTGAAGGAGGGGGGAAATAAAATTATATATATATAACGCTTTTTTTTTGGTTGGTTGGTCGGTTTGTGCATGAACCAAGCCCACCAACTGACCGACCGACAATACAGTTTTTCATTTGGAAAAACCAACGCTGACTGCCCTCCTATGTAAACCGATCGACCAACTTCAGTTTGGTCGGATTGGTTTTTAAGAATTTTATGTTCACTCCTAATCGCAATGTGCACCATGGAACCTGCTAGAGTGGACTGTTTAGATTCCTTGTATTCAACTTTCTATATTCATAACTTTGTCTTGTGTCCAGATTGATCCATACGAGATTCTTATGTTTGATAGTGCTAAAACTTGCTATCTTCTATCTTTGATTTGTAATTGTATAGTTTTATTTTCTGAACTTTATAGTTCCGTTGTAATGTCATAAATATTTTTAGCCATCCCAAGGATTGTTGCATGTTGCCATTTTAGCTGCATATTGAATTTTGTTTTTATTATTCTATTGATTAGCCTTTCCTTGTTTTTCATTGTTTCCTGATGATTTTTATTCAGGCAAGGTGCCAATGGCTCCTTGATCCTAGAATACTCTTTAGCTAAATTTACTTCTATCATACGATGATCAGGTAGAGGAGAAACTTGAGTCTGGACAATCCAAGACGACCTTCCGCCGCTTCTTTTTGCGATTTTGCACACCCATATTTTTGGAGGTCCACAAATTACCATGTCACTAATTTGACATTTAACTTTTCAGACTGTCTGGGCTGCTGACAATATTTTTTTTCTTTTTCCTTAATCTTCCTTAAGTTTGATTATAATTTTGACATCGAGATGCATATGGTTTTTTCACATATTTCATTCTCTTATCTGAGTTTGGAGATCTTTTTGGCCTTGCAGGCATTTATCTTAACATTTCTTGCCGAATGGGGGGATCGGAGTCAGATAGCAACAATTGCTGTAAGTTCTTTCATTGAAATATATGTTTGGTTTGTTTGATATCATCTAGTTGGTCCTGGTTAGTTTCCGTCTTTTATACCCCCATGACCCTGGAAGTTGAATTGAACCGTGGTTTCAATATTTTTTATATTCTTGCCTTTAATTTTCATCATTTATCTAACACGAATCTAAATTCATTTGGAGTCTGGAAATCAAATTCCAACCTATGACATGTGACTTCAAATACTTGTCCATTTTGATATTTACTCATCAAAGAAATGAATAAAACATATTCTTCTGCTAGGTTCATGTTAACTGGTTTACCAAAAAAATTAATTGCTAGGACTAGAATAGTTTTGTATTCAAAATTCAGAATGTTTAAAAGCTTAGAGATGAAGTAGAATTTAAAGCATAACTATTTGATTTAAGCATCACCCATGTTGAACTGAAATTTGTGAGGGGGCTGTATTGCAGCTAGCAACACACAAAAATGCACTTGGAGTGGCTGTGGGAGCCATTTTGGGGCATTCAATTTGTACATCAATGGCTGTTATTGGTGGAAGCATGTTGGCATCAAAGATATCCCAAGGCACAGTTGCAACAGTAGGAGGCTTGCTCTTCCTTGGCTTCTCCTTGTCTTCCTATTTTTTCCCCCCTCTATAAGTTTCAACCTCAATTCACTTTTTGTTTTTATAATTTTTTTTCTTCCTTTTCAGATATTTTGGCCTTTCATGTAATGTTCTAGCATACAAAATATATTTATGTACCGATATTAACGTCTATAGTTCAAAGCAAATTCATATAAAGCCTTTTGTACTCGAGTTCAAAGAGCTTAAATACTTTGATGTTTAGGCGGGTATGGATGAGCCTGTTGGAGGTTCTTTTCTTCAGTTCCTTTGAGTAATGTCTTCATCTCTTCCCCATGCCTCTCTTACCTGCGATTTGCTTTAGTTCGCGTTCGATAGAATATTTTTTGCCAGTTTATGATGGCTCTAGATTCTCAATGTCCATGCAAGATGAAAAAGTGGAAGTTTTAAAATGTTCTATAAAGAGAGACTGAATTTGGAAAAAACTTTCTATGTATTGCCATTGTCCTAGATCAGTGCTTTAAGGAACTTAAAGAATATCATCTTTATGATTTTTTTTTTTCCCAAATATTTTTTGTGGGAACAAGCTTAGTTAATTTTTTATTTGCTTTCATAGTACATTGACTTGGCAGTTGAAGTTGTTTTGGAAAACTCCATTCCAATGTTAGTTGGCTAATTAAATGTCCAAATCCCACTAGAGGGTGGATTCTTTGCTCGACTTAACTTTTGCTCTTTGACTTGAGAATTTGTTAATTAATATCTAAATTAATTAGTGATTACTATGACTATAGTCAGTTAATATTACGCTGGTCAAAGTTATATTTGTAATTTTCAAAATATAATTGTAATTACTTTTTGAGAATATATGTTTGCAATTACTTTTATAAAAATATACGCTTGTAAATATTTTTTTAAAAAATTAAGCTACCATTGATATGCACTACATTTTGCTAACTTACCAAGTATTTTGTCTAGCCAATTTAAACATAACTTAATAAGGTCAAGTTATAAATTTGGTCTCTCTAGTTTGAGCATAGAGTCAATTTTGTTCTTGTAGTTTTAAAAGTTTTAATTTAATCTCTATGGTTTGAGTTTTGTTTCAAGTTGGTAGTTATGTTTTTTAAAATATTAATTTGGTCCCTATAGTTTGGTTAAACTTTACAAATCCATCCCAAGAAAAATTCGCCTATTTTTTTCTATTCTTTACTCACTCTAAAAATATAAACTCGTTGCCATGTAAAAAAATGTCTGAATATGATATCAGTAGAGAAGCTTTGTGAAGTTTGATAAATTCATAAGGATCAAAATGAAACTTTTAAAATCATAGGATCTAAATTAAAATGAAGATCAAACTATAAGACTAAATTAAAATCTAGTTAAATTACAAGTTTAGCCCTTAAACTTTCAGATTTGTGTCTAATAGGTCCTTGAACTTTGAAAACTGTGTCAAATAGGTCTATGCATATTCAACATTTTTAAAACAAATTAGGGGTGCAAGCTCAACCCGCCGAAACCGACCAAACCGATGTCAGTTCGGTTTGGAATCGGTTCGGGTTGGCAGTTTCGGTTTTTGTATAGAGAAAATTGATCAGATTTAGTCGGTTTTGGGTTTTGCATTGCCAAAACTGACTAAACCCGAAACCGACCGACTATTTATATTTATAAGCATAAAATATTACTAAAAGTGTTTAGTATCATAGATGGTTTAGCAATTCCCTTAATAAATTAGAGGGCGTGGGATTGAGCCTTCATAATACCAATTTTTTCCTTCAAATGGTGAAATATATTAATAATATATATATATTAAAATTCCAAAGAGTTTAATAAAATGTATTGTAGCACAGTTGGTTGCTTATCTCTCTCTCTAAATAAGAGAGTGCATAGGTTCAAGTCTTAGGAGATGCAAATTTTTTCAACAAATTATTCAGAAACGGTGAACCATCGAACCGTCGGTTTGAGCAGTTTAAGCGGTTCGGTTCGGTTCTTGATATTTCTTTAATATTCTAATCGGTTCGGCTCAGTTTGAGGCTCAAACCGAGCCGAACCGAACTGATTACACCCCTAAAACAAATGATCTATGAGACATAAAATTGAATTTTGTTTCTAATAAGACCCTAAACTTTTAATTTTGTGTCTAATAGGTTCTTGAATTTTATAAAAAAATGTCGATTAAAGTTAAGAATCTATTAAATGCAAAATTGAAAGTTTAAGGAGTAAATGAACACAAAATTAAAAGTTTAGGTATTTATTATACTTTTTAAAATTTTAAAAAGTATTGTAGAGTTTTTGGTTAGGGGCCCATCTTCTACTCATAAAAACTTGGGAGTACATCATCATTTTCTCTATAACATATAGGTGTGCAAATTCATTATTTATTTAATATGTAGAGTTGAATATGTGTGAACCGTTTTTCAAGGCAGCCAAAAAAGAGGCTACCATGAAAAATGGTCTCACACACCAAGTATTAAGGGGCATCACTAAAGGAGAATGATGCCCTTAATTGTCACCTCTACGATATTAAATAAATAATGAATAGAACACCCACGTATTATAGAGAAAATGATGATGTACTCGGGTTTTTATGAGTAGAAGAATGGGTCCCCTAACCAAAAACCACAAAGTACTTTTGATTTGTTAAACACAAAATTGAAAGCTTCTTAAGCTATATAAAAGATTTGCTATCTTTTAACCTTCTGTTCTTCTTTGTTAATGCTACGTTGGAAAATATGCTACTTAGCCCTACATTAGTAGAAGTAAGCTTAGCCTAACCTACCCTAGTATATCTGACTAAATAATTTGACTGAATGAGAGAAGAGTTTATTATGTGGTCTCACTTTATCACCATCTCAAATGCTCAAAATTTCAATTAGTGGAAGCCCATCTATAAAGATTCTCCATTTTCTGATGTGTAATTTCCCTCTTTCGATAAGTATTATCTCGTTTGAATTCTCATGTTATTGAACTCAAAATAAATAAATAAATAAATAAATAGATAGGGTAAAACTTTTAAAACAAAATACTAAATAATTTACCCTAGCTTTTAAATGAGCCGCTTTCGAAGCCCAATTGTAAATGTCCTTTTACATGGAGCAAATTCTGCCATTTGAAATCTAAGCAAGTTCCGCTTAGGAGATTTAACACAATCCATTAGTTGAAATGGGCAGCAATGAGTTCGAATTTGGTTTTTGGGATTCGTCATTACTCGAATGCTCTGTTTCGAATTCTAATTTCTCCGGTTTCAAACACAAGCTGGGAAGAATCATCACTTTCTTTCACCTTCATTATTGAAGAATGTGGTATAAGATGAGATGGATGAATCTGGGCAGTGGTTTCTTTGCTTCTGCTGCTTTTCTTAAACTCTCCCATTCTTTTTCTCAATTTTCAATAATCCATAAAATCATATCATTCAACTTGTCTGAGCATCAGCTGTTCAAGTCATGTTGCTACCACTCTTCAAATGATTCTTTCGCTAATACCCTTCATGCCAAGATGGTCAAGGATGGTTCTGTTTTGGATTCGGGAAAGTTCGTTTTGAGTTCATACGTGAAATCTGAGAAACTAAACGATGCACAGCAACTGTTTGATGAAATGCCCAACACAGATGTTCTCACTTGGACGGTCCTTATTTCGGGTTTTGCCCGAGTAAATTGTTCTGAAATGGCATTGAAACTGTTTAGAGAAATGCTGGTTGAAGGTGTTTATCCAAATCATTTTACATTGTCTTGTGTTCTTAAACTTTTCTGTAGAGTAGGTGATGTTCAAATGGGTAAGGAAATTCATGGATGGATACTCAGAAGTGGGGTTAACTTAGATGTTGTCTTGGAGAATTCTATGCTTGATTTGTATGCAAAGTTTGATGCTTTTGATTATGCCAAAAAGTTGTTTGATTCAATGAGGGAAAAAACTACTGCTACTTACAACATAATGCTTGGTGTTTCTGTTCGTAGTTGTGATGTTAACAAATCTCTTGATTTATTTAGAAACTTGCCTTGCAGAGATACGGCAAGTTGGAATACGATTATATGTGGACTAATGCAAGGCGGGTATCTGAGTACAGCACTGGAGCTACTCTATGAAATGGTGGAGAATGAACCTGAGTTTAACAAAGTTACTTCCTCCATAGCTTTAAGTGTGGTTTCTTCGTTACTGATTGTTGAGCTAGGGAGACAAGTACATGGCCGAATTTTCAGGTTTGGTCTTCATAATGATGGGTTTATACAGAGTTCACTGATAAATATGTACATTAAGTGTGGAAATTTGGAAAAGGCGTCGGTGATATATAGTCAAATTCCTTCAGATTTTGCAAGGAAACAAGATTCCAACATTGTATGTAGCAACACCATGACGGAAATCGTTTCGCGAAGCACAATGGTGTCTGGATATGTTCGAAATGGCAAGTATGAAGATGCCTTTAAAACTTTCGTTTCTACAGTCCGTGAAGGGGTTCTGATGGACAGATTTACCATTGCAAGCATTGTATCAGCTTGTTCTAATGCTGGTGTTTTAGAGCTTGGACGTCAAATCCATGCATATATTCAGAAAACTTGGGAAGGGCTTGATGCTCACTTGGCTTCCTCCTTGATTGACATGTACGCTAAAGGTGGGAGTTTGGATTGTGCCCGGCAAATTTTTGAGCAAACGACCTACTCAAATGTCGTGATATGGACTTCTATGATTGCTGGATGTGCTTTGCACGGGCAAGGGAACGAAGCTATTAGACTGTTTGAACAGATGAGATACGAGGGAATTATACCGAATGAGGTTACTTTTGTAGGAGTTTTAACAGCTTGCAGTCATGCAGGGCTGCTTGAAGATGGTCGTCGATATTATAACATGATGAAAGATGCTTATGCAATAAAACCTAAGGTTGAGCATTTCACTTGTATGGTAGACCTTTACGGTCGAGCAGGACGCTTGAATGAAGTCAAAAAATTTATCTATGAGAATGATTTATCGCACCTTATTGCAGTTTGGAAGGCATTCCTATCATCTTGTCGGCTTTACAAGGACATCGAAATGGGAAATTGGGTTTCCGAACGATTGTTTAGACTTGAACCACAAGATGAAGGACCTTATGTTTTACTGTCAAACATGTGCTCCAGCAATCAAAAATGGGAAGAAGCTTCCAGAACAAGAAGATCTATGCAATACAGAGGGATTAACAAAGCACCTGGTCAATCTTGGATTCATGTGAAAAATCAAGTCCACTCTTTTGTTGCGGGAGACCGATCACATCCTCAACATGCTCAGATATATACATATCTGGACAAGCTAATTGGAAGATTGAAGGAAATTGGGTACTTGTATGATGTAAAATTGGTGATGCAGGATGTGGAAGAAGAACAGGGTGAAGTTCTTCTTGGTTGGCATAGTGAAAAGCTTGCAGTTGCTTATGCCATTATCAGTTTGGCTTCTAGCATTCCAATCCGAATCATGAAGAACCTTCGGGTATGTGTGGATTGTCATAACTTTATGAAGTTAACATCTCAGCTTTTAGGCAGGGAAATCATTGTTCGAGATATTCATCGTTTCCATCATTTTAACTCCGGTGGTTGCTCTTGTGGTGATTACTGGTGACCAAGATGGGGAATCCGGTTCATATGTATTTTCATCCGCAAAATTACTCTACTTTGCTTGGGTTCTATAGCATTGTTGTGGAAGCAGGGCAAATATTGATTAGAAGAAGGCCAGAATCTTAATGTTCTGCTTTTTACATGTCCACGCTGTACATTTCCGAGGCTGGCCAACCCCACATGACTGGACCTAAGGTTTGAAGTAGATTCTGGGATAGTTCAACCCATACAATTGGAACTTTGAGAACATGACGATAAAATTTCCATAAATGAATGAGGCAGGAAGCATCTTGTCAATATGACCTCCACTGTAAGAGAGCAACCATAGCGCACAGATTAGTTTGCAAAAGATTGACTGGTGAAATAAATGTAGATTACACCCTTTACCTGATTTTCCAGGATAGTGAATTGGAGATACTGTGCTCCAAGTCCCGATGGCTTCACTCTTGTAGTCACTCTTACGACCACCTCAACAACAGAGTTTCAGAAACACAAGACGTTTGATCATAGTGACGTATAATTGGAAGAATCTGGTGAAAGATTGCTTACAGCTACTAATACTGTCACACAGGGTAAGAATCAATTGTAGACTTGAGAATACTTTTTCTATAAGCAGTTTTGAAAAAAATTCTTATTAGTGGTTTTAGAATTTTCAAAGGCAATTATTTTACCATTCTAAAAAGTCATGTCAAACTCTATAACAACATTAACACCCCTATCGGAGTTATATTTTTTAGACAATAAAAGGAAGAAAATTGTGAAGTGTGAACATGTTGAAGATTTCTCAACCACCTATACCCATGATAAGGTGAATGTAAGTCCATAATTAGAAAAACTAATCACCATTCATCTTGTTACCATGTTATTCCTGAGAACTTTTGTATTTCACTTTTCTGATGGCAGAAAGGTAAATGGCATATTGATATTGAGTATCTTCTTCCTCCAATTTTCATTGTGCAGTGATCATACAGTGCAGCCAGCCACTGAAGCCATGGTTTTGTGTTGAAGCAAACGTAAGATGGGTGCACAACAGTTCTTAAAGGGAAATCAATAAGGAATCACAATGGATCTAACACAAAGAGGTTTGTCATGAAATATACAAATTTAGGTTTCCTTAACACAGGCATGGGGAGTTGCATTGCAGAAACAGAAAATGATACAAAATCTACTTGACGTAGTAAGGGAGGTCCAAGACATAGAGGAGGAAGTAGGCCCAGATGACGCCGGAGATGCCGCCGAAGAAGAAGCCGCCGGAGAATTTCGCCCATCCGTCGGCGGTTTGCAGCTGATCTGGAGATTTCTTCCGGCCGGTCAAGGTCAACGACGGCGCGGTGGATGGCTCTCCTTCATTGAAGGATGCAACACCATACATTGTCAAGCAGATGCTCAGAATGACAATGAGACCACCGGCGGCCAGTGACCCGGCTCCTCCGGCGTAGGCTGTGTTCCTCAGGGGCCCAGCTTTGACAAATGGGCCAACGAGAAGAAAACCATGGGCCAGACCCACTTCAATTCCCCTCAGCAGTGGGTTGACTGCTGTTCTGTAGGCTGGGAGATTTGAGAGGTACCAGGCTATCAGTGGGCTTGAGGTTACCGGAGTCTCAAGGCTTCCAATAAATGGGTCTCCATTGATGGGCTGGATCACTTGGTAAGTTGGCTGCAACAGCGTCAATAGGTTATCCACACGTGGAGAAGTACTTTTCAAAGAAGCATGGCATATGTTTTATTACACAATTTTTTTTCCTTTTCTAATTACTTTTTTCATGTTCACTTTCTGCCTTCTTTTAATACTTTTATCTACCCATCCTATTTCTCACTTACTGATATAAATCTATGCACTTTTTTCCCCTAATGTCTCCTCCCACCCATTTTCTTGAATGTCTCGTTACACACTTTCTTTTATCCATCTCTTCGATAAAAACCACTTTTAAGATACCATAACCAAGCGACAGTATATTATTACTGGAGTACTTACAATATAAAAGTACAACACTCACAAACACAGTCTTTAAACTTTTATACAACCCGTATGTTTATATCAGTCCAATTCATATTATATTTATATTTATGGAGGTCTTAAATTTGCCGTCCTTAAAACTGAAAGAGAGGCAGATTATGTAGAACTGTAAAATGGGGGTTTGTTACCTTATCAGCTTGGATGGCTCTGATGGTGAAGGAGTGTGTTCTTGCAGGGATGCGTCGGAGCGGTGAGGCGGAGAGGCCTTTGGGAGAGATCAAAGCTCTGGTGTTCGGCGAAGCGAAAGTGGAACTGAGCTGGCTGGCGATGGGGGAGGTTGCAGTGGCCATGGCTGGTGTTTCTGCTTCTGCTGCCTTGTGAAAGGATCAGTGGCAGGGAAGAAGAATGAGGTGAGATTTTTAGATTTGTTTGTGGGGTTAGTTGATTGTAGCTGGCCATGAAAATTTGTGGGAGGCTGTGGTTGATCAAACCTCTCTCTTTTCATTGGATGGAACCTGCCACATAGCCTTATCCCTTATCCATTTCTCCCGCTCTCTCTCTCTCTTATGAGAAAAGGAGCTGGGGCCATGTAGGTTTGAAAGATTTGGATTTGGCTCTCCCTCTCTGCGGAATAGGATGGGCCATGTGGGTTTGAAAGATTTGGATTTGGGTGTCGCTCTTTCTATTTGGAGACTGGGCTGGGCCACGTGGATTGGAAAGTTGGAAAATGGAAGAAAAAATGTTACAATTGTAAATTGATTTAACAAAAATGGTGCTCCAACGATTATTTTAGATACTCAATTTCATAAAAGTTTATTATAAACTATATTTACATAGATAACTATCTAAATTTTCAACAATATTTTTCTTACTAAATTGCCATCATTTAATAGTATCTATATAAATATAATATTTTATTTTGAATATAAACTTTTCTACTATATCCTATTTTATTTAAGACATTTATTCTTCCATTTAATAAAGATTTGTTTTTGAAAATGTGTATCTTAAATTATTGTCTATATTATTTTATCATTAATAATTGATAATTAGCTAAAAAAAACATTTTCTAAAACTAATTTTCAGAGCAGCAAAATTTAAAAATTATTAAGGCATTTGACTCTTCTTTTTTCTTTTTTCTTTTTTTTTGGGGGGGGGAGAAAGTCTTCAAGAACGAGAAAGCTGACCAAAAGACTATTCTATAACCGACTCTTGTTGTCGAATCGAAGGGGCTTGGCTTGTACCAGGCTCTAAAAGAGTTTTCTTCAAGCGAGCTATCAAGCAAAGGATTCTTCGTCGGATTCGTTCAAGCCATTGTGAATAAACAATTGGTAGAACTCCGCAACTTGTTAGGAGCAAATGGAAACAACAACTAACTATGGCTCTTGGCCCAGACAACGTCCTAGGCGTAGGGGAGATCGGAGCAACAGGGAATGCCTAGACGACGTTTTTCTTCCGTCTGCTATCGGGACAGCCAGCCCAGTCGGCATCGGAGAATGCAAAGAAGGTGGTTAACGGTCCCAGAGTGATGGGAGAACCCAAGTACTCTCTTTCGGATCCAGGAAACAGCTCTCAGAGATCTTTTTTCCTTTTGAAAGATACAGTGGGGGGATATATTAAGGTATATTTGAATAAATCAACCCAAATTTTCCAAACATGGTGGAAATAGGAGTGGTGCATATGAGAGTGATCAATGCCATTACCCTTTTCACTTCCAAATTATGAGTCCTGGAGATCTCCATGTTTAATTAGATTTTTTCATGAATGCTTTTATGCGTTTGATTGAAAAATATAACTTCCTTTCCTTTTTTTAATGCATACTCCTTTTATATTTTTCATTCTTACATATTGATTATTAGTCATATATCATGCTATAAATTCAAATCAAATATCTTCCATATAAGTAATACGTTAATTCCTATTCTTTTTATAATATGTACTTTGTATGGTAATATCATTTGATTTAATTACATAGTTATATTTGATATACCCCATATATTAATTTTCACGTAAGACAATACCTTATTACGTTTATAATAAACTTCAAATACATACCGATTTCATGTACCTCTTTTATTTATGCAGTACCTTAATTCATTTATAATATACATACTATGTATCATGGTATAGGTTTGATTTCGTTACTTTGATGGTATATATAGTACTACATATACCCCATATTTATTTTCATATGTACTTCATATATCTCATACGTTCCTTAATTTCTCTACGTGCGTGCTATTAGATTTTATAATATATATACTATATACGATGGTATATGTTTTATTTCGTTACTATGTATGATGGTATATATAGCCCCATATTTATTTGTCATACATACCTCATATATCTCGTACGTTCCTTGATTTCTCTACGCATGTAACATTCCGTTATTTTTTTTATTATTTTTATTGAATTTAGTTTGTTTGTTTTGTTGAATTTATTGGGGGTTTATGTTATGATTTAGTGTTTTTCTTGGAAAGGAAATAATTAAGTTTTGTTTGTTGGGAATTAAAGGATTTTATCTTTTGGAAAAAGGTAATATTAAAATTAATGACAAACTTGTACATAAATGAACTAGGGCTAGAATTAGGGTTTTGGTAGAACTCTATAAATATGCTTGTAAGGGAACCTCGCCACCACAACCATTTTCCTATTCCAAAAAGAAAAGTCTTTTTCCCTCTTTTTCCTTATCCTCTTTCACGCAAAAAAACATCCCCCCTTTTCTCCAAAATTTTCTTCCTCTCTTGTGCACCACCCATTATGACAACCAGCAACAAGTGGCGGTGGCAGCAGTCAATGGCGACCAAGTGATTTTCTCTCTCATATCGATTTTCCATCTTTTTCCTCTTCATTCAAGTGGGTATTTCACGAGCACCCTTCTTATCACCCCCTCACACCCTCTACACAACAGTAAGGTAATTGGAGTTGTCGTTCTCGATTTTCCCCAAAATTTTCTCCTCTTTAATCACGTTTTTGTCCTTTTCTCGGCCATTAAAGAGGCATTTTTGGTGAAATGGAGGGTCGGAAAGAACCACAACAATAAGATCTACATGCTGGCGGCAGCGGAACAACGATGAAGTGCCACGTGCGGTGGAAAAGGCGCTACAGCTGTAGTGTGTGTGACACATGCGCGGGCCTTCCAGCTGCGCTTGGCGGTGCTTGAGAGCGCCGATTGGGGTGTTTTCAACAATGTTGAATTCCTGGAGTTGACTAGATATCGAATCTAGTCCCTGTTCACCCAAATTTTGGCAGCACGTGGATGACCCGTGGTGGATGACCGCGACGCGTGGACCTCAGTGCGGCTGTGTGTGTGTACAGTTAGATCCCTTACAGTGTTATCCCTCGAAAACCCTAACTTTTCATTTTAATAGAAGGTTAAATTGAATTTATGAAATTAATTAAGGCATTGTGGGAATTTGGACTTAGGTTGCGAAAGGGATCGAATAATGGATCACTTAGGAGTCACTTGTTGTTTTTTCTTTGGAATAAAGGTAAGTGGCTTCGCTTCTGGATAAATCATTGAGCTAGCTTGGAAATTGTTTTACTTGTTTGATGTATTTATTGAATATGCTTATCATGTGTAGTTAGAGGATTTGTTGTGATGTTGAGCATGTATATATGGATTATGGACTGCTGAGAGTTTCATGTGTATATTGGACGTTGGATGCCTTAGTGGCCAGGTTGTATGTTATGTGATTGTTTGGAACCTATGCATAATTTTAGATGTGTGTTGCATGTACATACAACTGCTTTACCATCTCTACTTAGTGCTATATTGAGGACCTCCATTTCTACTGTGTGCTTATTTTGAGGTTTCTCCATGAGATTAGGACCTCCATGAGATGCATTCTCTGTTGTGTGCTTTGTTGTGTGCTATTTTGAGGTTCCTCCATGAGATGTGTGTGTTTGAATGATAAATTTTGTGACCAATTACAAATTAACACGTGTCTTTAAATTAACATTAAAAAACGTAAAATTGAAAAATTAAATAATGTCACTTATTTAGTCGACATAATTTGGTCTAATAGATTGTGTCACGTGATGGGCTAAAAGCCAAGTAAGCCCAAAATTACTAAAATGAAATTAGGTTGACCCAAATAATTGAAGCCCATTAAAAAGGGGCTTAATTAAATTTAAATAAGCTTAAGTCTATTAGTTTGGCCCAAATGTAACCGCCCAACTTTTAGACATACTTTACCTAGGGCTATCATCAGCATGCATGCTCGACACAAAGGTTTTTCAAACTTGAAATCAAATTTTCATAAAAACATAAATAACTAAGTTCAAAAAGTACAATGAAATATTTGGGATCCCATATTTAAAAACAAATAAAATCACAGCTTAAATGAATGACATTAACTTCAAAACATTTAAAATAATGTGACTCCTAAAGTAGACACATGCGGAAGACCGAAACGTGCAACCACAACCTTATTGCAACCTCTCTTCGTCATCCACCCAAGTAGTCATTCCTCTTACCTAAAAACAAAAGGAAAAGAATAGGTTGAGTATATAAAATATACCCAGTAAGTAACTCCAACCCCTAGGGCGGACATTCAAACACAAATAGTCATGCAACTCATGTGGGACCTACTTCCTAACTCTCATAGGAGTATACCATCTCGAGGCACCTCAAGCACACAGTAGCACAAGACACAAAATGTATCTCAAGGAGGTTCTCCGTTCAGCACACAACAAAGATAGACTATCCCAAAGAGACACCTCAAGCAGACAGTAGCACAAAACGAAGAATACATTCATGGAGCCCCTTAAATAAGCACACAGCTGAGATGGTATAGCTCCAACATATAAACATGCAACACACACACAAATTATGCATAGGTCTCGAATAATCACACAACATACAATATTCCAATGAGGCCCCTAGCATCCATACATCACATACAACCGATACTCATCGCA
>JAOANK020000049.1:4138187-4155183 GCA_026257165.2 Telfairia occidentalis | reverse complement strand
GGGGTGTTGTTGGTTTGGGGATTAAACTAAATTAAATACAATAATTAAAAGCTAATAAAACTTACTAAATTTCCATCCAATTGTAATTTATTGACCATAGGCTTAAATGACAATTCTAATTTCAAGAAATTAGTCAACTAGACACAATAGCGTGACAGTGGTAAATTTCCTAAATTCATTGACCCGAACCTAGCATCTAAATCAAATTTTATCAAACAAATAATTGGGCACGATAGCGTTCTATATTAAATGAAAGATAACATTACATATACTAAAATGACTAAGCCAAAATTAATCAATTGTGATAGCAACAATTTAATTAATTTCGTCTCTCTAATCTACTAGAGTCTATTATGCAATCTATGTAAAAGGGATAGCTACATTTACACACACATAGCTAACTCTTTGCTACTTATATTCATGTAAATTACTTGTAATAATTAGAATCACAAATAATTCACAGATAGCAATAGAAAAACTACAAGTAAATTCATGCCCTAATTAATAACAATTTTTCATAAGAAGATAATAACAGGAAACAAACGAATTCTTGAAACGTGAAGAAAAATTTTAAAGCAAAAATTGAAGCTCACTACATTTACAATTGGATTGGGAATTGGCTCACTCTTGAATTAGAAAGAGAAATTAGCCACTCATAGTGACTAAGCTCGAGCTTTTCATCAAAAGGGCAAGTTGTCAAATTCTTCAAAACTCTAACTCTTTCTCCTCTATCGGTGTGAAGTGAAAGTTCTTCTACAATCCCAAAACCCTCTTTATATAGCAAAGGGGTGGCTAAAAATAGAATCATCTAATAAATTTCTAAAAAAAAATAAAATTAATTTAATTTGACGAAGGCCTCCACAAAATGGGGAAGGAGTTGCAACCCCTTTTTGACTTGTGAAATATCCAAATTACCTTCCAAATGTATTGACCCCCTCCATAAAAGAAAAAGCCGAGCTTCAAGGTCGACTTAAGCCAAATCTCGGTATTTCGTAACCTAAATAAAATTTACTCATAAATAGGAGAATTTAGCATTAAATCTATCCGTAATATAAATGAATTTAACATAAAAATAGGACTAAATTAATAACCTATCAACTGTTCATCGAGATATCCTACACATACATATATTGAAACATACATATACATACATCATCTAACCTAAGCCCTTAACGGATCCGTAAGTGGAGTCACTTACCTCTAACAAGTTCTAAACTTCTCTAACAAGTCGGTCAAAAGATCACTCGGTCAACCTAAAGTAAACATGAGAATTCACTTTAGAAAATCAACTTAAACTAACTTTTAACGGGTTTCGAGGCTAGACCTAGTGATAACACACTGCTGGGAGCTTACTATTTATGAAAATTGACCCCACGCGTCACCGCACGCGTTGCCGCCGCTGATCACTTGTTGCCGAATTTTGACTCATGGACCATTGGATCTGAAACTTCAGGACACCATGATCCCAACACTGCCGACTGTGCACCGAACAGAGCTTCCACTCGCTGCCGTGGGCAGAAGGTATTTTCGACACGTGTGGGATCTCCTTTACTTAGTTCAACGTTTCGTTTCCAAGAACGTGTAGATCCGACTTTTTCACTTTTCATTGCACTCAAAAACCCACTTTTTGGTTAGCAAAGAAAAGAAAAACGTGGTTAAAGGCCCATACCGAGCAAAACCGAGAAACAAATCGTTATCTCACACGCTCTTACCTTCTACATCTGAAAATCCTCACTGCCTACAACTACCCACTGCCAAAAATGAGCTGCTCTTAATTCGTGAGGAGAAGAGAAAAAAAAAAGACTTCAAATCGCAGGAAAATACCTATTCGAACTTTTGCCAATGATCCCAAGCACCAACCAAATCTGGAGCTGCTGCTGGAGGGCAATATGGCCGAGAGAGTGTGTGTGTTCTTGAGAGGGAGAGAACGTGAGTGAAAGAGGGAGAATCCTTTTTTTTTTTGGCAACCAGCACAAATGGTGACTAGGGTGCTTAAGGTGACTTAAATATGGCACCTTAAAATCCCTAACCCTAACAACACCCATACTAATTACCACTTTGCCACAATCAACTTAAATTTTTATTTTTTGTTTTCCTTTTCCATAGAAATCAAAATAAAATTATTAAATCATTCTCCAAAATAACCTAAATAATGTTCCAATTAAATAGGCACAAAATCAAACATAAATGTTTATCCATATTTTTAAATTCAAAATTTTATTTAATTAATTAACAAAAATAAAAATTATGGGATCTTACATCTAGTAGTATTAAAAATTTTCCACCGGAAGATATGTACACACTGATGTATAGCAAGTATTTTTGACATATAGCTAGCCAAAAGTATTTTCACAAAGATGCATGCAATTTTGTAAGTTTACATTGTATTTGAACTTTAAAAAAAAGAATACTTGGCTACACACTAGAGATATCTTCCTACACACGCCATCATTTAAACTTTGATAGTTGTATTTAAAAAAAAAATATATATATATATATATTTTAGGCATTTCTCTCTTTTAGTTGTCAAAAATATAATAGTAGTATATAACAAAGAAAAAATTTCTCATTTTTTGCATTTCTTTCTCCTACTTGTAAAAAAGATAATAGTAGTGTATAAGAACATTACTTATCTTATAAATAACATTCAGCAGTAGTGTAGGGTCCATAAAATAAAATAGGTTCAAATTTCATTTTAGTCCTTGAATTTTTAAGTTTATTTTATTTTGGTTCTTGAATTTTGAAAATGCATATTTTGGTATTTATACTTTCAAGTTTGTTCTATTTTTATTCTTATAGTTTGTTCTATTTTTATTCTTACATTTTCAAAATATCCATTTTAGTCTTTAAATTTATAAAAAATAATCATGTTAATCATTGTTATATAATTTTGACAACTAATATTTATGTCAACCTAAACTAATTTAAATGATGCATATTACCCTAATCTAAAAGTCATGGATTCGAATCTCTCACCTCTTGTTGAACTAAAAAAATCTAATATTTATTCTTCCAAATCAAGAGTGATGTAATAGTACTAGAAATTATTTTCATGCTCCACACTCGGTATATAGTAAGTTTTTTTTTTTTTTCTTTTTTGCGCGTGTGGCCAAATATTTTGATAAAGAGAGCATGCAAATTTTGGGAGTTTATAAATACACAACGGCAATGCAGAAATGAAGTCACATAACACAAATGAGAAATGACAAATGGTGCTCTGCGTTTCTCTCTCTAGTGTGCAGTAGTTAGGCTCTGTTTTTATGTTTTGGTGATCATCATCAATTTCCGCCATGATCGCCGCTAAGGACATCCTCGAAATTCTGAGTGCCATCCTTCCCATGTACTTTCCCCTAACCATCGCCTTCATTTCAGTCCGATGGTTCAACCTCTTCACCGCCGACCAATCCGACGGAATCAGCCGCTTCGTCCGAATTCTCGCCATTCCCTTCCTCTCCTTCAAAGTCATTTCCTCCAACAATCTTATGGCCATCAATCTCCGCCTCTTCGCTGCCGATTCCCTCCAGAAGCTGCTCTCCCTCGGCGCTCTGTTCCTCTGCAGAATTCTGTGCAAAAACGCGATGAGTCTGGATTGGACGATCACTTTGTTCTCCCTCTCTTCACTTCCAAATACGCTCATCATCGGCCTCCCCACCGCTAGGGCGATGTACGGCCCTGATTCCGTCAGTTTGATGATCCAGACTCTCGTTTTTCAGAGCGTGATTTGGATCAATGTCCTCCTTGTTCTCTTCGAGTACAGAGCCGCCAAGATTCTTGTCTTCGCCGAGTCTCAGCGGGTGGTCAAATTCTCCTGTGGGGACTCTAATTTGGTGGATCTCACTGGATTGACGCAGATTTTTCCCGAAAAAACTGCGGCCGCCGCCATTGCCAATTTTGATCATCGCCAGGCTCAAATTAATGGAGGTTTTCCGGCTAAACAGCAACTTCCCAGTGATGGCGCCGGCTCTGCTGGTGGTGGCGGTGGCGATCATGATTCCGGCCGTTTATGGATGATTTTGGAGCATTCCAAGGAAGGTGATCTCCGATTGGATTTGGATCAGGACGCTCCTTCCCCTCCCCCAGGTACTTCCTAACCAACAAATTAGCAATATTCGGGTTAAAATTTTGATAATTAATTAATTATTTATTTTTTAAATTTTTTTTTCTTTTTTCGTGTAAGTTTATCATTAGCTAATAATGAGAAACTAAATTGAAAAATCGGAAACTACATTGAAACTTTTTTGAACAATAAAAACTAAAATTTAAAAAATACAAACTAACATATGTTTAGCCTTAATTAATCTTTCAACTATATTTTTATTCTGATTTGGTTTTCAAGTTTTCTATTTTTTTTAGTTCAATAATATGGGGGAATGAAGATTATTTTGATCTATGCCTTTATAAATATTTATTTGGTACATAAATTTAAAAATAATTATTTTGGTAGTTATAGTTATTTTATTTTTAACAAATTGAGATATCATAGCTAACATGCAAACATGTATATGAGACTAATACTAAACTGGTAGATATTAAGTAGTAAAATAAATCAAGCATAACTCAATTAGTTAAAACACATCTCTCCGACCAAAAAGTCTAAGTTTAAAACCTCATCCTCAGATTTTATTGAACTAAAAAAAGATATTAAGTGCCAAAAATTTAGCAAAAACCAAATTGCTTGTCTGTTAAGAGTATAGATATAAAAATAGACATTTTTAAAATTTAGAAACTAAAATAGTTATTTTTTCAAATATAGGTTATAAAATAGTCATTCCAAAAATTGAAAGGCTAAAATGAAATAAAACTAAAATATTTTTCATCAAAATTGTATTTAACCATATATATATATTTTCAAAATCACCCTTTATTTTAACTATTATTTTTAGTTTAACAACACATGGAGGTGTATTCAAATGCATGATCTTTTAGGCAAAGAACTATGTTGCAGTTGAGCTATGCTCATATTAACCTTTTATTTTAATTATTGTTAACTTATTTTTTGTCCTCGAACTTTTCTATTAATTCTATTTACAATTTAAAATTGTTAAATATTCTATTTTAAGTCTTAAATTTTGCATGAAAAATTATCTTATTCATTATTATTATTATTATTTTATTTAAAAAAGATTTAAAAAAAAAAACATAACATATCCAAACGTTTTTCATTTATCTAAAGAGTAGATGTTTAGATGGTTATATTTGAAGTTACATGTAATATGTCGATTCGTAAGTTTTAAAATTACTTCATATCTATGTATATTAATAACTTTTATAGAGCAAAATAAGCCAGAGAATTTAAATAAAATATTTGAAAGTTTGATTAAACCTAAATAAAGGTGACGTGGCAAATAAATTGATAGAATGGGGAGGAAAAATGCATTTTAAACTATTTTTTTTTATTGTTAAACCAAGCATAACTCAATTGGTTAAATGCATATCTTCTGACTAAGAGGTCATAATATTTAAATCTCCCTATTTCTTACAGCCACATGTTATTGAACTCAAACTATTTTTTTAACTCATTCATCCATCGTTTATCCTGCTGACCTATTCTTTTATGCTATTTATTTTTATACCCAAACTACCCCTCATTCGTTCAATTAGTGTACTACGTCAACATTTTTATACTTATGTTAAAGGGAGGGATTTATTAGAATTAAAATTGAAAGTTAGACGTAATTGAAACATTTTAAAATTTAAGATTTTCAATATATTTTTTTTGTAAGTTCAACAAATGGGGTGAGAATTCGAACTTTTGACCTTTAGGTTGATGATTTATGTTTTAACTAATTGAATTATACTTTGATGGACATTTAACCATTAGATTATTTGTAATTTAATAATTAATTAATTACAAAATTATACTCGAAAGTACTTAAAAGAAATTTTTGGTTTTATTGGCTTGAGCATGCAGGAACAGCAAATGGCACGACAAAACTTGTACTTCACATGTTGTGGAAGAAGATTATAAGAAATCCCATTACTTATTCCAGTCTATTCGGCGTCGTTTGGTCTCTCATATCATTCAAGTATTCTTATTTTATCTTTATTTCCACTATTTATGCAACTCTCATGTCATGTAACTCATGTTCTCTCAAATGTTTTTATTGGTTAAAATTATATTACTCTTAATAATAATTTGATTTTTTTTTACTTTATTCCTAATCTTTTCAAACTTTTTAACCGAGTTACAAATTTAGTCTTTGAAAATTTAGGAGTTTTTTTTAGTTCAACATGTGAGATGAGTGGGATTCGAGCCAACGACTTTTTGGTTAGAGAAATATATCTTAACCTATTTGCCTATGCTCAAATTACTAAGAAGCTTCTAAAGTTTCAATTTCATTTTGTTTAAGAAGCCATTAAACTTTAGAGTGTTTAATAGCTTTCTGAATTTTTAATTTTTAATTTTTTAAAAATTCGTGGACCTATTAAATACAAAATTAATAGGTTAGAGTTTTATTAGACACAAAATTCAACAAGTCCCTATGTTTAAAAAAAATGTCGACTAGGTCAAGAATTTATTAGACATAAAATTAAAAAATTAAAAAATTTAAAAGTCTATCAATACTCTTAAGGTTCAAAGAGTTTTAGATACAAAAATGAAAGTTAGCAATCTATTAGACATTTTTTAAAGTTCAAGTATCTAGTAAACACAATCTTGAAAGTTCAATGACTAAGTGTAATTTAACCTTTTAACTTTCATTCTTTATATATTGAAAATTTATTTTTAGATGATGTGTGAATTTTAAAACTTTTTTTTATGAGCTTGTAAGTTGTTAGGATAGTATCATTTTTAATGGGTCATTAGTAATTCATTTTGGGTTGGGTAACTCATTAGAGACCTAGGTCACATGTATTAGGTAGATTTTTAATTTTATGGCTGGACATGTTTATTTAATAAAATTAAAATATAAGATATTTCCAGCTAAATTAATAAAAATGTATTTTAATTTTGTCAAAGATGTGATTAAAAAAAATTAACGCAAAAAAATAGGAATTAAAAGATTTAAAAGATTAGAGACAAAATTAAAATAATGACCTGAATATTAGGGACGAGGTTTTCGGTTTTTCTTTTTTTTTTGAGTTCAACATTTGTGAGGATGAGAGATCGAACCATTGATCTCTGCAATAATAGTATATGTCTATCGATCATGAATAAGACGTTATATTGGTATCACATTTTCAATGACTAAACATTTTTATATAGCAATGACTATGAAAGTTGGAGGATTAAAACCATATGGTTTCAAAGCTTAAAGAACCAAAATTGAAGGTAGAAATTTAATTGCCAATAACGAAATTAATTTTGTTTGCATAATTGTTCTCACAGCTTTTGTTTTTCGAAATTTCTTTAAAGAATTATGATAAGTAGTATTGAAATTATTATTTACAAATATGCAATTTTTGAGAGAATAACCACCATATTTGTTCTAAAATATAGGTAATTAGTGGTGATATACTTTTAAAAAAGTTTTTTTTTTTGTATTTTTATTATTATTTTTTCTCAAAAATAAAAAAAATATTGTTTGAAAAAAGTGCCTAAATGGTCACGGTGTAGTTTTACTAATTACTTGGTCGTTCCTACTTTTTTTTAAATAATATTTTAGAAACATATGGTAATTATTCTAAGGAATGCTATCAAAATTGTAAAAAACTTTTCAAAAAAGAATTTTTTTTTTCTAATTTTTTGTTTTTTATCCGATTTTTCAGAAAAACAAATCAAGGTATTCCTTTCAATCATCTTCTAAATCATTTAAAAAAATACAACATAATATTTTAAATACTTTATTTTTTTTTAAAAAAATATTTTTATGTAAAACTTTGATTTTAATTTTACATTTAAAATAACAAAAAATGCCTAAATTTTTTTCCTTTGCAAAATTTTATATCTGTTTTTTTTTTTTTTGTATAAAATAAAAAAAAAAGTAGAAACTAGAAATAAATATCATCATATAAATTTCTGTTTTTTTTTTTACTTAAAACAAAACAAAAATGATATCAATCAGATACTAACCGGTCCTAAATTTCTCGAAAACAAAATCCAAACATCATTGATCCCATTTTTCCTAAGAAATTTCACGATTCATCGCATAAAATTAAACTTTTATAGCATAAGTTTAATTTGTGTACTTTATTGTTTAAAATTATATATTTTTTTGCTATATTTAAAATACATATTTTATTTTATGCCATAAAACTCCAAAAGGTATGTAATAAGGTAATGCAAATGCAGGTATGGCATTAAAATGCCAACATTGATGAACAGATGCATTGATATGTTATCAGACACAGGCCAGGCTCTGTCCATGTTCAGTTTGGGCATTTTCATGGCGGCGCAGCCGAACATCATCGCTTGTTCGAGGTCGGAGGCCGCCTCCGCCATGGTTGCTCGGTTCCTTGTTAGTCCGATGCTCGTTGCTGCAATTTCCAAGCTCATCGGCCTCCATGGAATTGTATTGCATACTGCTGTTATTCAGGTTAATTATTCTCGTATTTTATTTTAATTCATAAATTTTCATCCATACTTATTTTTATTCTTTGCTATTAAATTTTTTGCATTTAACTCAAATGTTTATCTGACATAACATAAATTTCATTTTTTTAGGGGTAGTTTTTATTTATTTTTTAACAAGAGCCGAAAATTATTTGAACTTACACCAAGATTATTAATATTTTAATTAAGTTGTATTCATGTCCATAGATAAACTTTATATTTAAATGAATTGTGATTGGTGATTGGTTCCTGACCTAAAATAGGATTTGGTTTATACGAAAGAAGAACAATAACTCAAGAGCTCAGGTTAATTCAATTCAGTCTAGATAGTTTGAGTTTAGTTTAAATAAATGAAAATAAGGAGATATGTCTTTAACCAATTGAGCTATGTCGGTTTGGTGAAAACTTTCATGAGTTGATTGAGTTCATGAGTTCATTTAAAATTAGTTTGAGTGAAACTCAACAAACCTAACTTATTTTTACTAATTAAAAAAAAAAAACTATTTCTTTTACCCATGATAAAATTATGTATGTAAATATTTATTTTAATTTTATTTCATTCCATATTTTTTAGTATATTATATGTTCTCTATCAACTTAATTTTTTTTTAGTGATTTTTCGTATTATTATTTGAAATTTGAGTTATTAATCTTAATTTAATATTTGAAAATAAATAAATAATTTTTTTTTGGAAAAAAAAGGTTAATAAATATTATAGAAATTCAAAACACAAATGATTCAATGAAAAGAAAATTATATTTTCTTTGTGTGTTTGGCAGCAAATTTAGAAATTGAATCTCAATTTAAAAATAAATGTTTAAAGGTGTTTAGTAATATATTCATAAATAATAAAAAAAAAGTTATAATTAATTAAAATATTTAGTTCAATATTAAATATTATTGATTAATTTGTTAATATATTTTATATTATAAATTTTCTATAATGAGTATTCTACAATATTTTACATATAATTTATCATGTATTATGTTATACATATTTTAATTCTAACAAAAATAAAATAAGTTTATAATTAAGATGGATGAGATTTAAATTTATCTCGTGATATACATATCATAATTTTTCTTGTTTGAGTGTAATTCTCTGTTTTCAAATCTAGAATTGATTTTAAAAATTAAACTCACATAATCATAAATAAATTATTATTTATTTATTGAATTCATTTTGATGCAGTAAATTTTAAAAAAAAAAAATAGAATACGAATTGTGTACCAAACACACTGTAAAACATATTATTTTACTCATTTTTAACAAATTTTAAATAAGCGACTCAAATAATTGAAAACAACCCAATTCATCTATTTTATGGCTGGGTTAATCAGTTTTGTTGATTCATTATTATTGAAGGTTGTTTACTTGAAAAAATTTGCATCCACAACAATTAAGTTGGGTAGTAGTACCTTGACCCGACCCATTCAAAAACCTATGCTTAAATCTCGTTTTTTAAAAAATAAATTTTACCTCTCCATTTAGGATGCGGCCCACAATAGAACCTGACCCAAGTGTTTTTGCATCCCTAACTCTTGATGTATTCTACTCCTTGTTTGAATTTACATTTTTAATCCTTCATATTTCATTGGCATCATTAGTTAATTCTTGAATTACTATTTTACCCCCTCCCATAGTACTCGAATTACTATTTATATTATCCACTCATTCCCCTCTTACAAATCATTGTCTTTAATTGCCAACTTGAATATAGTTTTATTGATTAAAACATATGACTTCAACTAAAAAGTAAGAAGTTCGAACTCTCACCCCTACGTATTGTTGAACTAAAAAAAACATTATTCTTAATTTTTTTTTAAGAAAATAACGGTTTTTCTTTTAACTTTTTATCCAAACCTAAACCGAAGGGAGAAAGACAAAGACTTTTTTCTTTTAACTAAATATTGTGTTTATTTTCTTAATTTAGTTAATACATGAATGTTAAAATTGGTTAATAATAATAAACATACATGGTATAATATCTAGTGAATTGATATAACAAAAATCAAAACATGTAATTCGATTGTTATAATTGATTAATAATTACTAGAAGTATAATTTATCAATAATTATTACATAAAAAATAAAACTATTGATAATTGATAATTTATCAATAATTATCAATAATTATTACTACTCCTTATCATTATTATTAAATCATGAAGTTGATTAATTTACATTTATAATAAAGTTTTAAGTTATCTCTAATTAGGTCATTTCTTTTATGCTCAGGCTGCTTTTCCTCAAGCAGTACTTTCGTTTGTCTTGGCTAAGGAATACAATGTTTACCCAAACGTACTTAGTACTTCGTAAGTATTCATTTCACTCACAAATTATTCAACAAAATTGACGCAATATAATTTTTGCTTTTACATCATTGACATATGCTACAAGTTTTAGATACTAATTTAATATTAAATATTTGGCTAATTTATACAAAATGTATGCTTGTATACATGGTTTGTCTTAATTTTATCCTCAACATTTTAAGAGGTTCAATTTTACCTTCAATCTTTTAATTCGTTTTAAAACATATCTTTTATTAGGTATTTTAATTAAATGCGTAAATTAAATTAAAAGATTGGGATAAGGTTGGAAACTTTCAAAACAATAAAGACAAAAATTGAAATCAAACTACATGAGTCATTTTGTATAAAACTTAATCTGAATATTTAAAGATTTAGTTTGGCAATTATGATGAAGTTCAAAACATTCAATTAATTTTTTTCTTAAAAAAAAAGAAGAATTCATATTGTTCCAATGTCATTCACAATTTCGTCCCTATAGCTAATGGGACTAAAGAATAAAACAATTATTAGAGAAGTAGCAACCTTTTTCTATATATATATATTAAAGAATTAAGACAATAATGGATTTTGTATAATATGGAGGTTAAATCTTAAAATTAATTATTGCATTTGAAGTCATTACTTTTAAATAGAAAGGAAGTCTTGGTAATTATTAAATTAAAAAATTAAAATTTCATTTTTCAAATTTAGATAGTCCATAATTTACACACACACACGCACACAAAAGAAATTAAATTTTTCATTCAATTATATGAGACCTTTTAGTTTTTATATTAAAATATCAAAAGAGCAAGAGTAAGATGTCAATTGATTAAAATAAAATTATAATAATATGAGTGTTCTTAAGATTATAATTTAAATTGTAAAAACAAATAAATAAAGTTAAAGATTGTACTATTTTTATCTAGTCCTTAATATGTTTAAAAATTTTCATTTCATTCTTTGTATATTGATTTTTTCAATTAGCACTTATTGCCACAAAATGTGAAATTTATTGATTAAACGAAGATGTGACATAAAAATACATTTTATTAACTGAGTTGAACAATATTCTATACTTTAATTTAATAAACTGAAAATCTATCCACTTACTATGATTTAACCTGTAATAACTTATAAGTTGAAATGACTTATAGTTAAAGAAAATAGACCTATTAAAAATTTTATTTTATTAAGAACTTATAGTTTTTATTTTTGACCATTTTGAATTCACACTTTATCATTATTTTTATCATTTAGAGTGAGATTAAGGACTTAATAGGGAAAATAATTAATGCATCAAGGATGGAGTTGAAATTTTAAAAAGATTTAGGAACAAAATAGAAAAATGACATGAGTTATATATTTAGGATGTATTTGGTATGATTTTTAAACTATTTATTGATAGAAAAATATTTAAATTAACAATGTTTGGGTAAAATTTTGAATCGTACTTTTAACTAATTAAAAATGCTAATTAAAATTTTTAATAATAAGAAATGATTTGAAAATGTGTAGAAACATATAAAACACCTTTAAAGCTTTTTAAACTTAAGTATTTAATTAATTTTCTTCCAATAATATTTATATAATAAATGTTTTATTTAAAAATATTTTTTTAAACAAAAAGTTATACCAAACATCCACTCAGTACTAATAATTATTTATACAAATTATACACAACATTGATAAAATTAAACATTTTTTTTTTCACATACAAAGTTGATATCACCTATTTATTTACATTTTCTTTTGTGTTAATCCTTCTGAAGGGTGGTTGTTGGAATGTTGATTGCCTTCCCAATAATTCTGCTGTATTACCTGCTTCTGGGGGCCATTTTTAAATAAAGCAAACTGGAAGTCCTGAAGAGTAAAGAGAGGAAATTTTGGGGGCAGAGTATAGAAACCACTTTGAATTGTGTTATAGGTATATCTTGTTTAACTCCATTTAAATATTTTATATTGAGTTATATTTTTTTTTTACAAGGTTCTAATGTATTTGTGTAAAACTTTACTTTTCAATCCTATAATTTCTAGTTGTTAAACATTAGTGCAAATTTAGCTTTTGGTGACACCTTTATTTTTAGGTTAGCTAATGCTTTATGAACACAACAACAATACAAATTTAATTTTCAATTCAAAATACATAATTTTTTGGAATAATAATTTTGTTGGCATTTATAAAACGTCAACTTTTTTAATCATAAATCGTCAAACGTCAAACGTTTTTAATCGTCAACCATATTTTAATAGATGGTTTTCATTCGTCATCTATATTTCTTTTTGTTTTTTTTAGTTCAACAATTGTGGAGTTGGGAGATTGAATCATTGATATTTGTGATGGTAGTAGATATTTTATCTATCAAACTATGTTCGAATTGACGGTATCTCTTTTTTTTTTTTATTTATAGTTTTTAATTATCAAAGTGATGTAATAATATTGCTAAAAAAAAGCTATAGTTGACAGCTTGCCATTATTTAAAAGCGAAATTATGATAGTTCAAGTTTTATAATTACGGATGTTTTTAAGCTATAAAGAAGGTAAGATTTGTTGTTATAATTAATAGGACTGAAAAAGCGTCGGATACTTTCAACCATTGCTCAAGTATTGAAACTTCCCGGAATTCTCTCACGTACTCTTCTCGATAGGTTAATTATGTACATAATTTTTTAGTTCAAATTATGGATATTAGTTGTATTAGAAGATCAGTATTGAGAGGATCTTGCAAAGTAGTTTTTTTTTTACTTTTTTTTTCTGAGTTCAATATGTGAGGTGTGAGATTTGAACTTACTATCTTTTTAGTCAAGAATATATGTCTTAACCAGTTGAGTTATGCTCACATTGACGATTTTGCAAAGTAGGTTGTCCCATCAATCCATATGTTATAGCGTGTGTGATCCAATAAAATTTTACTGTTTTACCATTTTTTTAATGCAAAAGAACAAAAACAAATAAACTAAAACTCAAATCTGGATTGGGTAAATTAACCCGAAGATCTCTCATTATCCATGTTGGTATCCTTCAATCTAGATCCTTGAATATTGGTACCTTCTTTGGATTGCTAAAGAGTTTGTAGTTTCATTCTGTTGACGTCCAGTAAGTGGTGTTTTTTTGGGACTTAGAAGCAGTACATAATAGTCCCTTTCTCAACAACGATATTAACAACTTATGAAGAAGGTTGTTGATCAGCATCTCTCTTTCACTTGTACCTTTTCGTAAATGTATAAATAGTCTGTTATGAATAAATGAAAGGGTAACAGAGTGAGTTAGATTGAGAGAAATGTGGGTGTAAAGATATTATAACAGAGTGAGGACAAGTCTGTAGAAATCTTGAAGTTGCTTAGGGCTGTAATCTTGCTGAATAAAGAAGTGAATAGAGACTGTGAGACCTGTTCCTCCATGGATGTAGACCGCAAGGTTGAACTACGTAATCCGCTATGTACTAATTGTTTTTATCTACCTGATGAACTCTTATCTTCATTGAATTCTTTGTAGTTGAGTAGTAAGGGTAAAGGCAACAAGTGGTATCAGAGCCCAACATACCAAGATCGAAGGTTTCATAAAAGTTGGTTGAAAAGCCGACGTTTTTGAAGGTTCAAGATTTCAATTCTTGAACATGGTTGCTAAGTTTGAGGTTGAAAGATTTGATGGGAAGGGTGACTTCATCCTATGGAGAGAGAAGATAACGACTCTCCTTATTCAACAAAAGGCAGCCAAGGTATTGGATCTTGATTCACTTCCAGCATCTATGACAAAGGTTGAAATTGTAGAAATGAAGGATGTAGCATATAGTACGATCATTCTTTATCTAGCGAATAACATACTAAGGCAAGGAATAGGAGAGAGGACTGCAATAAAAGCCAAAAGGAAACTAGAGAAGTTGTTCATGGAAAAATTGATGCCAAACAAGATAATAATCAATGAAAAATTCTTTAGTTTTCGGATGAATTTGATAAAGACACTAGAAGGGAACTTAGATGACTTCTCGAAATTTTCATGGACATTGAGAATCTTATAGAGAAAATTGATCCTGAGAATCATGCTGTCATATAACGAACTCCTTGCAAGAATCTTTCAAGGATGTGAAATCTACGATTAAATATGACTAGGACAACTTGACTCTTGAGATTGTTCTTGATGCCTTGAGGTCAAAAGATATAGAACTCAAGCAAGAAAAGAAAGATAGTGGAGCTTTATTCACGAGAGGAAGAACTGACGAGAATAAGCAATCGTAGTCTCTAAATCAAAAAAATAAATCAAGATCCAAATCTAGACCAAGAAGAGAAACTCGAAGGTGCTTTCATTGTAATATGGAGGGACATATTAAACGGTTTTGCTACAAGTTAAGAAACGAAAACAAAAGAAGATCAAAGGATAAAAACGAAAATAATAAGAAAGCTAACTTGTCAGAAGGATATGAGTCAAATGATGTCCTCAACGTTCAGAGAAAATCAATTCTGAAAGCTGGAACTTGGATTCTAGTTGCACGTTCCATGACCCCTTACAAACAATACTTCACTCAAATCGAAGAAATATATGGAAAGAAAGTAATCAAGGGAGATAACCATGAATATGATGTAATGGGCATTGAATCAATTCACAACAGACTCCATGACGAATTAGAGAAAACTCTAACTGAGTTAAGGTATGTCCCGAAACTGAAGAGAAATTTGGTATCATTGGGCATGTTAGATAAATAAAGTCTATAAATGGCACATTAACAGTTTCAAAGGGATCCATAATCGTCCTAAAAGGGAAATTAGTAAATGGGCTCTATATACTTCAGTGTGAGACTAGTAATAGTAATAAAGCACATGTGGCTGATGAAAAATTGCAAGATATGACAGGAACATGGCATAGAAGGCTAGACCATATTTTAGAGAGGGGACTTCATGAACTTGACAAACAAGGCCTACTGGAAAATGTCAAATTGAGATCCTTAGACCAGTATGAACATTGTGTGTTAGGGAATGCCACAAGGGTGAAGTTTACAAATGCTACACACTCCACGAAAGGGAAATTAGACTATATCAATATGGATTTGTGGGGGCCAGTATTTGCGGAGTTTCACGGTGGCTGAAAGTACTTCCTTTCCATAGTTGATATTTCAAGAAGGTATGGATCTATATCTTGAAGCATAAGAGTGACACCTTTCAAACATTCAAAGAATGGCTTGGAAAAGTGCAAGACCAAACTGATAAGAAAATAAAGCAAATAAGAACATATAATGGTTTGGAGTTCTTAAGCTATAAGTTCACTGCATTGTGTAAAGAGCAAGCAATCTCAAGGGACTAGACAGTCAAACACACACCCTAACAGAATGGTCTTGTAGAAAGAATGAACCACACCGTCATGGCGAAAGTTAGATGCATGTTGTCCTCAGCTGGTTTACCAAATCAATTTTTGAGTGAGGCAACAACTACGACATGTTATCTCATCAATAAAAGTCCCTTAACCGCACTGGAAATGAAAACTTCCCAAGAGCTTTGGACTGAACGTCCTTCAAAGCTGAATCACCTCAGAACTTTTGGGTGTGCAACACACACACACACAAACTAGGGTAAGCTGAACCCAAGGGCTCTTAAATGCATATTCCTTGGTTACCCTAATGGAATAAAAGGGTATAAATTGTGGGTGCTGGAGCCAGAACATCCTAAGTGTTTGATTAGTAGGGATGTGATCTTTAATAAAACAAAGATGCCATTTGTTGAGAAAAATGTAGCATCTGAATCCCCTCGAGTTGATAGCAAAAGAAGAAGCGATACTCAAATTGAGGTGGAGCTTAACAAGTCATAGAACACTAGTGAAGTCCAAAATGGAGTCTCTTCACAGTAGAAAGAACAAGAGAATCAAGCAAGCAAAACGTTAGATAGCCTGCAGCACTACAGACTTGTATCTACTGAGGATATTCTTAACGACAGTCCAATGATCATATCCAGGGTTGGAATGGTATCTACTGAAAATCTCTACTGCATAGCATATGTTAGGTCGTGTACACAGCATGACATACATCAAACTCCCAACTGTTGATGCATAGGGAACCCGTCTCATATCCTCAACTTCTTGAGGTATCTTAGGACACTGTTCCTTAGACAGATGAACTCCATGCCTGGAGGGTAACAACCCCCGCTTAGAATTCTGCATCTTATATCTAGACAACATCTTGTCAATATATGATGCTTGAGACATGGCTAACGTTTTGTTCTTA
>JAOANK020000049.1:4109864-4129423 GCA_026257165.2 Telfairia occidentalis | reverse complement strand
GGGGTGGAGTGTTCGAGGTTTGTAGGAAAAGGGAGGAGAGGTACAAGGTAGAGGTAAAGACCTGTTGATGTGATAGGTGGAAAATGGGAGGGTGAGGCTCGATGGTACGATTGTGAAAAGTCAATCCCATGCACGTGTTTTTCGAAAAGTGGTGTAGAACTTTCCAAACGCGTGTTCTTCTCCTCCGGCCAAACAATTTTAGTCATCGGTGGGTTTTGCTGAATAGTTTCTATGTGGGAGACGATGAGTGGTATTTGAGGAATGCTTCCGTGGACGTTAAACATGTAGCCAATGTGGTTTTCCTCAACAAAGAAAGGGTCGATTAAAACAATGGTGAGCGCAACTGAAGTTGATGGCAGAGTAATTGTTGCATGGATGAATCCAAACACATTTTCTTTGACCTTGATGCAGACCTCCATGATGTCCATTCTTGTAAGCGTTTTTTTTTGCTGTTTCAAGATAGCCTCCACATGTGTCCCCAATCATCTTGAAGTTTTCCATACTCCATTTGTTCAATGGGAGGTTTTTTATCTTAATCCAACCACCATATGATGGTATCTTGGGGGAGAGAACGAAGTTTTCAGAACTTCATGGCTTAAAGGAGAGTCTGCAGTTGCCCACCTTATATTCATCTTTGAAATTACCAAGAATTTTGTAGATGTAATAAAGCCTTATCTGGTTGTATAGGATTGATGGTTGCAAAATCTGTGATCTCTTCCCTTATCGCAGATATAATTCCAAACCAACCATCGTGGAAATGTTCTTGGATGATTAAGACAGTGGAGTCGAAGTTAGTGGTGGCGAGGTCTTCGTTGTTGAGTGGGTGTTTTGTATTTGATTAGTAGGCAGCATGAGAGGCGGAGTTTAATGGCTCTGAGGGTGGTTGGTTTAAAAGGACGTCTTTGAAGGAGTGGTTTGTCTTTAATGCAAGGCATTTGTTGGTGAGTCAAAATTAAGGTCTATAAAAAGCTTTTATCCCCTTTTGTTTTCCTTAGCTGGAACAATGATTTTCTTTAGACTTTCATTTGACCAGAGTCTAGCAATCTTTGCTCAGTGTCCTTTCCTATTCGTTATTTTGTCCACCCATATAGCGTATTCGTCTGTTCTAGATCCCATGAAGAATTTGTGGTTTAGGGGAGAAGCGAAGAGGGCTGAGAAGGTGGTTACTAGCCATACTGTGTTGATTTCAAAACAAGAAGGGAAAAAGGTTGATCCTTTGTGGTCTCTGTCAAGCGGACGTGGCTGTTTGCACCAAATTCTATGGAGTAACGTTTGCGGCCCAAAGTGAGGGAGGGAATGGGAGTTGGGCGATTCATAACGGAAATACCAGAGGTTTTTCGATGGAAAAGGGGGTCTAGGCATGGTGGTTGGTGAGGAGAAGGAAGATGGGTGTGGAGGAGGGAGGGAGGGGAGAGAGAGGGTGGTGCATGGTTTCATTTTTCTATTTTCTCAACAGGTATATCACTCTCTTGATTACGAGGTTATAGTTGGAGATCATGGAAAGAGGTTAGTTGCCAAATATCTAGCATAGTGGAAAAAATATATAATATTAACTGAAATAAAGAAAACAAAGTGATGAACAATAAGATACATGAAATACCATTAGAACGAGAGAAATTAAAGGGTCTTCCAAGACATAGATCATTTGATAGGCTTTTCGACTATATAGATTGTCTTGCAAGTTCCTAGTGTAAAGTGCCATCATATTTTCAATTTTATAGTTATTCTACACTTTTGTCCAATTGGAACAATTTCTTGTAATTTCATACATCAATGAAATTATTTCTTACAGACCAAAAATGATCCCTGTACTCCCTTAAACAACATTGTTTTCTTTTCTAGAAAGATGTTTCATAAAATAGCAAAGAAGCTACTTTTCTAAAGAAATCTTCTTTTGTGTGGAAAAGGAGGATGTAGTAAAAGTTCCTCCACATAGCACGACAATTTTTACTTGGTAACACCTCCCCAAAAAATTCCAAGAACTTGCTTGGTGTAGCCTAAATAACAAAAGAGAGAATTCTCCAAGAACTACGATAAAAGGGTTTTATTATGACTCAAGAGCATTTAATACAAGAGACTAACCTTCTATTTATAGAGGATGAAACAATAAACTAAATATTTTAAAAACTACAAAAATTTAACCAAAACTATTAAACCAACTCACTACATCCGTTTCCATCCCTCGAGTTCGAAAAAAGAAAAAAATAATGTAGTTGGACTTGTTCCCATTCCGCTTCTTTTGATGATTTTAAAAACTCCAATAGACAATGTTGTCTTGACTACGTTAAAACACCGTTAAAATATCCTAGTGGCAATAATTCCCATGGTAAAAATTTATTCACCCCTCCAAAATTACCAGTTTGAATAAGGACACAAAATTCAAGTTCATCTTCCACTCTGGAACAGTACACTCGGTAGGGATTTTTTCAAGATATGAATCTGCAGATAGATCCTGTACTATGGTAAAAAAACTCATTCAAATTAGAAAGAAATCCTCCAGCTTCCTCTTTCAGCAAATTTTGAGTGGTTTATTGAATTTTTTTTAAAGAAAAGGAGACAACTTTTTATTGATAATATGAAAAGGAAAGCAAAACGAAAAGAACAAACAAAAGACTCCAAAAGGAGAAACAAGAAAAAGAAAAAGAATAAAACTACAAGAGTCAAAAGGGAGAAATAAAAGAGTTCCAATTGTTACAAATGGAAGAAGCAGAGTAAAAAAAAAAAATTTTGGAGAGAGAACACTCTTGAGATGCCTTGAATATAGCCATGTTGAAACATTCAAACCAAGGCTTCCTTTTGTTTTCGAACAACCACTGATTTCGCTCAAACCATAACTCGGACAACAAGACCTTAACTGTATTCACCCATAAAAGAGACCATCTAGTATTCCAAGAAGGACCACACAAGAGCTGAAGGATATTGCTACTAGCTTCCTTTGAGAAGACCCACCAGTTGAGAAGTCTCTGATCTTCCACCTTCCTAATCGACTCATTCATCTTGCTCCAATGGCCAATGCTAGTCTTTAGGTTCCTAAGCTTATTGTGAATAACAAAGCCAGCACATCGATAAGAGGAATCTGCTAACAGATTTGAAACAATAAGGTCACTGCACTCTTTGTTACAAAGCCAAAAGTTATAAAAATGCAATGGGCATGGCCCCAATGGAAATCCCCAGATTCAAGAATAATGGGAAAATGATCCGATGTCGTCCGACAAGCTCTTGAGGTGCAAGAGTTATTAAACGTGGATTCCCAATCAAGAGAAACAAAAAAACGATCCAATAACGAATGCACTGGGCGAGAGCCACTTCTAGACCATGTAAAGCAACCATTTGTTAGGCCTCCTATTCACAAAGTTTATCAAAGGAAGAAGGGCAAAGTTGGAAGCTAAGTTGTTGGTTTTTTATGTTAGTTATTGTGGTGGTTATTTGTATTTTAAATATTAAATATTTTGTCAAGGAAGTTGTAACTTCCTTAGTAGTTATTGTATGGAGTTGTAACTTCCTTTAGTAGATATTGAAGGGAGTTGTAACTTCTTTTAGTAGTTATTGTATGAGTGTTATATACGTGTTTGCTGCAGATAGATGGGTATCCAGTGTTTTATCTAGGAAAAGGAGTTTAGTCCTTAGGGAGAGTGTGATCCTCTCGAATTGATCACTATTATGTAAATCGTACTTGTGAGTAAATAAAGATACCTATCACTATATTGCAAAGGAATTTCCAGCAAACCTAAATCTTCAACAACTTTATTGAATTTTCCCATACTACGAACTGCCTTTGAACCTGACGAACGCTCAGAGGACCATCAAGTGGCATTGAAATCACCACCCACACAACAAGGCTTATCCACATAAGCAAAAACAGATCGCAATTTAAGCCAAAAGAGCTTCCTCTTTCTGTAATTGATAGGGCCATATACATTAGTAATCCAATCTTCCAAATTATTGGAAAAAGAAACGAGAATAGAAATAGAATAGCCTCCTTTCAAAACTTCTTTCACTGAAACTTTAGATTTATCCCATAGAATCAATAATCCTCCTGATCTTCCAAAACACCCAACCGCAGCCCAACCTACATCTTTAGAACTCCATACTGACTTCACAACTCTTCTGTCAATGCTCATCAACTTTGATTCTTGAAACAGAACAGCATCCGGACAATGATTTTTAATAAACCGTTGAATCAAAAGTCTCTTGTTGACGTCACCCAAGCCTCGAAGATTCCACATAATTATCTTCATTGAATACAAAACAACTCAGGAAGTTCAATAGCTATCAAAACAGAGGACACCCAAAACAGAGGGCATTGAGAAACAGGGGACTTAGAAAACAGAGAACTTAAAACGCCCCTTCCCCTGTTTTGTCAAAGAACTACAACTATTTAAAAGAACGCAAGGGAATCCTACAATTTTCCAAAAACAAAGCCCGAGGATCCTTACAATGTGGTTGATGATTTGAGTGATGAGCCTTTGAACACATAATCCTTCCTGATTCAGTACAAATTTTCTTTTCCTTCGTATGAATATCCTCTTGAAACAAACTCAAAAGAATCCCACGAATAGATGGAGGTGAAACAAATGTTGACGTAGGTTTTTGATCCTGATCATTATGAAGATCATATCTTGGAATACTAGGGGGTTGGGAGATAGATCTAAACGAGTTGCTCTGAAAACATTTCTTTAAAATCAGCATCCAGATCTGGTACTCATTCAGAAGACAAAAAAAAGGAAATTTCGATCCTGTTCTTATTAAATCCTTATGGAGTTCAAAAGAGATCGGTTGGGTTTGTGTTGAATCTTTTGGCAAGTCAGGTGGGCTGCTGATTATGTGGGATGAAAGTAAATTATCGGTTTTAGAATACATCAAGGGAGGGTACTCATTATCTGTCAAGATCATGACGCAATGTAGGAAGATTTGTTGGATTACTAATGTGTACGATCCTAATGATAGCAAAGAAAGAAGATTCTTATCGTCAGAATTACGCTCGTTGTTCTATTATTGTTCTGAACCATTGGGATGGAGTCACTTCATCATGGAGTATCCCTCTTCGACATTCACTAAAGGATGATGAGTTAGTTGATTTTCAAATATTGTTAAGTCTTCTTTATGCGTATAAAGTTGGTCAGCATGCAGATTGAAGAATCTGGAGTTTGGATAAATCTGAAAATTTTTTGGTTAAATCTTTATTTAAGCACTTGACAGTATCTCCCTCGATAGACAAAGCTCCTTTATCAAGCTCTATGGAAAGCCAAATGCCCTAAAAGGGTGAATGTTCTCGTATGGTTTATGATTTTTGGGCATTTGAATTGTTCATCAACTCTACAAAGAAAAATGCCTTCTCACAGTTTGTCTCCTTCCATGTGCCCTTTATGTTTGGCAGACAAGGAAGATTTGCAGCACCTCTTTTTTTATTGCAGTTACTCTCAGTCTTGTTGGTTTAGTTTGTTGTCTACTTTTAAGATCCAATGGGCCTTTGGCCGTTGCTTTAGAGAGAATGTTGTTCATTTGTTAGTTGGGCCTCGTCTCAGTTCTCAAGCCCAATTACTATGGTCTCTTGCAGTTAAAGCTTTACTTTCTGAGATTTGGTTTGAAAGAAATCAGAGAATTTTTTAAGACAAGTCCTTGGCGTGGTCAAATCGTTTTGATTTAGCTCGTGTTAAGGCTTTTTCTTGGTGTTCGTTATCAAAGAAATTTGCAGGCTTCTCCATTCAAGACTTATGCCTTAATTGGGCTGCTTTTATTTTTCCTCCTTAATTATTGTGTAGTTTTCCCTTTTGCCCTTGTTACTTTTGTTTGTTTCTTTGTTTTGGGAGCGTTAGTCTCTTTTCATATTTTCAATGAAAAGTTCGGTTTCCTTTCAAAAAAAAAAAATTAACTAGAACTATTTAACTAACTCACTACATTATTGCTCATCTTCATTGTGAATGGGTACCATTAAAGAATGTGATCTAGATCCATTAATGCTTGTTTTCAAGTATCGCACAACACTAGTGAAGAACTAAAGTGGAAGAAGTTAGATTTATTTTCGATTAGCACTGGCTATTTTGTAGAGTGATAATTTACTTCTCTCGCATCTTGCATTGCAGGTTGCATGGTAATGTTGAGTCCATGGCAATTTTGTCTAGCAGAGGAGGTGATGGTTCTAAGAAGAGAGATTCGATTATATTAGTCTTTCAAGAAGCAAAAATTTCAGTGCTAGAGTTTGATGATTCTATCCATAGTCTTCGTACAAGGTGGGTGAAGGTGTTAAAGGAACAAGATATTTGTTTTCTTTTTTGATTGTTCTCTACAAACAATCATGTAATCCTTCACATGTGCAGGTTTATGAACTTCCAAACAAACATAATGTGCACAGTCAGAAATGATTAAGTTGATATGGAATAGGTTTTGGTGTTTTCTTTTGGCTATATGTTTGTCTACTAGAACTCTTTCTCCTTGTCTGATCCATGATTAGCATAATGGGGGACTGGGTGAGACAAATCCTAATTGTTGAATTCATATTTATCACAATTCTTTTTATTTTTCTTCATTTTTTCAAGAGAAAAACATATTTGGTGCAAGCAAAAAATCTTTCATTCTAGATTTGATATTTATGACGAGTTTTATTTCATAATCTTGTAAAGATGAGATATGAAGGGAATGCAACTATGTTGGCATCGAATGTACATTGATACAACGTTTTGGTTTTATGAAGATTTCTATAGAGTCCATGTCAATATGCATTTAGTATAGAACATGTTTCTCTAATCATATATGTTATGCAATTATTCTCTGATCAATTTTTTTGGTTTTAAACTTCTTAGTTGTCTTGTTTATTTTCCCAAAATGGTTCAACATTAATAGTGAACTTGATCATCTTTTATGAATTATTTATTTATTTATTTTTTTTATAAGAAATAATTTCATTGATGGTATGAAATTACAAAAAAAAGGGGGCGATTCTATCTATGAGAGTTACAAAAAACCTCTCCAGTTGGATCTTAAAGCGAAAAAGTTGTAGTGATAAAACAGGGAGAACATTTACAGCAAGTGATGACTAGTAAAACTGTAGCATAAAAAACTTATCAAATGAGAGATTTTTATCTTTTTTTTTGAGCAAGAAACAACTTCTCATTGAAATAATGAAAAGGTACAAGAGTTCAAAGGAACAACTCCCAAGGGGAGGAAACAAAACAAAGACTAAAAAGGAGTAATAAAAGCATTCCAATTACTACAAATATCAAAAGGCGAAAACGAATCAAAAGATTTAGAAAGGGAACACCAAAGGGAAGCTTTTAATTTAGCTAACTCAAAACATTCTTCACAAGCCTATATTTGTCTTCAAAAGTTCTCTGATTTTGCTCGAACCAAAGCTCATAAGTGATGACTTTAATCAAATTAATCCATAAAAGATATCCTCTGGTCTGGAACATAGGCCCACAAAGTAGCTGCTGAAAATTAAGCTTTGAATGTCTGGGGAAAACCCATCCCAAATTAAAAGCATGAAACAACAAAAACCAGCAAAACTTGGCGAACTTGCAATGAAAGAGTAAGTGATCTTGGTTCTCAGAAGCTTCGAAACATCATAAACAAACTGAAGGCAGTAAGGTCAAGGAAGCTTCCTTTGAATATTATGCAATGTATTAAGATGCCCAAATAGCAAAATCAAAGAGAAAACAAAGACTTCTTTTGGAGATTTAGACTTCCATAAGGCCAAGAATAACTCTTTTGGCAATGGTTGAGCAGAAACCATAGATGCAACCAATGATTTAACCAAAAATTTTCCAGATTTCTCCAAATTCCAGCGAAGCAAATCTTCCTTATCCTTAAAAGAAACTAAGGATAAAGAAGATAACAAGGCAGAGAGGTCTGAAAACTCATTATCCTTCAAAGCTCTTCTAGTCTTGATGTCCCGAGGCATAATTGAACTATCCCAAACTTCATGTACTGAACAAAAAGGTTGAGTAACCACCTTATATCAACTAGGATAAACTGAAGCCAAGATAGAATTGTGAAGCTAGGAATCATGCCAAAACGAAATTCTTTTCCCATTGCCCAAAACAAAAGACAAGTGATCTTTTGCTCCATTCCAAACTTTCAAAATGCTGAACCATGGGCATTTTGAACTTACCAACGATTTGTTTCCAGAATGCCAGTGGAATAAATCTGAGCCATATAAGCTGTCAATCACAATTCTCGATAAAGCATTTGGTTCCATGGAAAATCTCCAGCCCCATTTAGCTAATAAAGCCAAATTCTTTCTTTTCAAACCACCAATGCCAACACCACCTGAGTCCAAAGGTTGAGAAGACACATTCCAACGAGTCAAATGACTTAACGAACCGAAAGAGAAGATATAAATTGTTTATTTCTCAATTGATGATTAAAGATGAAAAATAAAGGCACTATATATAGGTTATAAGAGAAAATAAAATCTAGGGATAACTTCCTAACTTCCCTAAAATAAAGGAGATTTGACTTCCTAACTTCTCTAAAATAAACGAGATATTAAACAAACAATAACAACTTATAACTAAGTCAACATAATCTAAATTTCTTACTAATTCAACAAATAGTTCATTCGTCAACTGTGCTTCTTTGAAATTTCTTTAGAACCTTGGGAGCCAGATGAACAGTTTTTGGGACAAAACCTCCTTCCCTGAAGCCAACTTGTTTAGAGAGAGGGCAAAGAAGAGGTGAAACATTCTGCAAAGGGGTTCTTCTAGGACCCAAGAATCAGGCTAAAAGGGGGTACTTTCACCATTACCAACTTTGTAAACTACACAGCCAAAAAAATGATTATGTAGTTTGATAATTTCCCTCCAAGGGCCTTTCGCAAATGCTGTGGTTGCATGCATGGGATTTGAGGAGTAAGTTTGTGAGTGTCCATATTTGGCATCAATGAGTCTTCTCCATTGGACTTTTTTTTTAGTAAGATATCTCTATATTCATTTAATAAGGAGGGTAGAATTCTTGTGTATGATGCCATAGAGACCAAGCCCCCTTGTTCAAGAGGGAGGAGAGTGTTCCATTTAACCAAATGGTCACCCGAGCTACCATTGTTTCTTTTCCAAAGGAAGTCTTTCATAGTTTTCTCAATTTTTTGAGACTTTAGATGACATGAAGAAGAGGGACAAGTAGTATATACGGAGATTGGATAGAGGGGCTTGTAGCAAAAAGAGTTTTCTGCCCTTAGAGATGAAAGAATTCTTCCAAGAACTAACCTTTTTGCTAAATTTATCCACCAAATGATCCCAAAAAGCAATAGATCTGTGCTTCTCTTTTAAGGGGAGTCCAAGGTAATTGTTTGACCAGAAACCAAGCTTGCATTCATACTTTTCATCCAAGTCAAGCATCTCTTGGTCATCCATATTCAGCCCCATCATTTCAGATTTGTTGTGAATCTGTGATTGACATTCAAACCCGAAGCCTCCTTAAAGAGCTGAATAATATTGAAAAGCTTTGTAAGGGGATGATTTCATTTGATGAAAATAATATGATATCATCTGTGAATTATAGATGATGAATCTCCAAGTTTCCCACATTAAAACCTTTCCTACATCTTCCATTCATCATGATAGAGAAGTTTGTAGAAGATATGCAACCCCTCATTCATTTCCTTTGTCTTTCTCCCGAACCTTTTACCGAAAGAATTTCTAAGAGAAAATCCCAATTATTTTTGTTGAAGCCTTTTTAATATCGACTTTGATAACCACCCCTTTCTTCCTATTCCATTTCCACTCATCAATGACTTTGTTAGTAATGAGGGATGCATCGAGAATTTGTCCATTGGCAACAAAGATAGATTGTTGCTTGGTTATAATATAAGGGAGGACCTTCTTAAGCCTTTCCAATAAAACTTTAGAAATGATCTTCTACAACAAGAGATAAAGACTATTAGGTCTAAAATCAAGACAAATATACGTTTCATTGAGCCCTGAATTAATGACATCCTTCTTAAAAAATCTTGAAACACCCTTATAGTCTCATTTTATAACAGTGTTCCAAAACTTTATATAGAATTCGATGGTGAAACCATCATGCCGTGGTGTTTTGTTCAATTCGAGATCCTTAATGGCAAACCAAACTTCCTCCTTTATAAATTCTTTTTCTAGCTCCCGATTTTGTTGATGGGTTATTGGGTCCCAATTTAGGGGGCGTGGGAGGAATCTGCATCCATCTTTGTTAGAGTACAACTTCTTATAGAAGTTCAAAACATTCTTATACAACTTCTTGTTGCAATAGGAGACTTTTTCGTTCACTCAAAATAATCTCATGGATGGTACTCTTCCTTCATCTTGCAGCGTCAACTTTATGGAAGAATGTAGTATTGATGTCCCCTTCACTAAGCTGTTTTAATTTGCAACGTTGTCTCCAATGTGCCTCCTTCTCTAATGCCAAAGATAGAATCTGAGACTTTAGGGAAATTATATGGGTGATTTGAACAGGTTGCGAAGGCCCCGATACTTCCAAGAAATTCCAATCTCCATAAAAAGATTTTTTCTAGGATTTTATGCATTCAAAAGTAGCGTTGTTCCAAGTTTTAGTAATAGTTTTGAAACCCTTCAACTTTTGGATACAAATGCAACTTGACCATCCCCTTAAAAAGTGTGTTTTTCCACCAATAATCAACTATCAAAGTAAAAGTTGTGGGAGGCATCTACATATTCTCGAATTGGAAAGGCAAAGGCCCCCATTATGCAATGCCAAAGGATAGGTGAATAAGATAATGATATGAAGTGGGTTTATCCAAATGTTTCACAACAATATTAGAGAATGTTATAAAAAAAATTTCAGTTGAGAGGAACTTGTCACTAAGGGAGAGAATGGATGATTCTCTGAAGGTCGACTGAGTGTAATAACTATTTGAAAGGGGAATCTCACATAAAGAAGCTCTCTAATGAAAAACCACTAAAATTAGCCATGCTGCGGGTGGGTCTTCTATACACTAATTTCTTCTTAGTCCCTCGGGTCGTGTTGAAATCACCCTCGAGCAACCAGTTTTCATTGCAAAGGTAAGATTGGTCCTCCAATTCTTCTCAAAATTGAGCCCTCTCTTTAGCATGTGAAGGTTCGTATATCCCTATGAGCTATAAATGAAACCTATTTGCAAAGGTAATGAGAAGAGAGAGAGAGAAGACACCTTTTGTGACGTTTGATATAGAAAAGGAGGGTCATTCCACACGATCAAAATTCTTCATAAGAACCTAAACATCTAAAGAAGTCCACCAAATATTTTGAGAACTTCAAATGATTTTAATATAGTTCCTATCAACCATGGAGGCTTTGGTTTCCTAAAAAATGACAAGGGATAGATTGTGTTGTAGAATTGTACTTTTCACAAGGGTCGTTTATTCCAAGGATCCAAAACCTTTAACCGCCTAGGAGATGATGATCATATAAGGTTGCTTGGCCCATAGATAGAGGTTGAGGAAGAAGGTTGTCAGAGTTTATGGAGGAGATGAGGTTAGAGAGCTCACAAATCCATTTGCTTTGTTTTCTCTAAGATTTGTCCATCTTAAGCGCTTTTGTTGGCAATGGAAGAACTTTGAAACCTATCGTCATTAGCCAAGGAACCACAATTTGAAGGTTTAGGATGGATGGTGGGGTTGAGCAAGTGGTGATCAATTTGGTCTGGTTGATGAGAGTCGAGGGGAATGTCAATTTGGTATGGGAGTCCAGGGGAAGGTCATTGGGGATAGAAGAACTCCCTTTCGACCCATATCATCTTCCAAATTTTCCTTGGTTAGCAAGAGAGGGAGGATGCCAATCTATGTTGGAAGGCTTTTTGGATAGGGGAGGAGGAGGAAAGGCAAGAAAGGAAGGCCTATCTCGATCAAGGCTATCAATTGATTCATTCCTCTTTCCTTCTCGGGCCTTGTTGAAGGTACGAAATTGAGCAATAATTTTTAGTTTTGAGTTTAGAGGGGGTTGGTTCTTTGAAAATTTGGAGGTGTGATTAAAAATGTCTTTTTATTTGCAATTTTAACCATTGGTATTGGATTTTGGATGAGGTATGGGTCTGGTAAAGTAGTGGGTGGGTTTGTCATATTTGGGACTCGTGAAGTGGGTAAGTGGTTGGTTAAGGCAGAGGGTGGATTGGTTTTTCTTGGGGCGGGTGGTTTTGGTTGTTTGGAGAGTGTAAAGGGATCAATGGGTTGGGTTTTCTGGTGGGGTTTGAGATAGGTGGGTCGAGTATGGAGGAGTTGCTGTGACCTCCTTTCCTTTTTTCTTTAGGGTTCTGGTATTGCTTGAAGTGTTTGCGGTTTGCGGGTTGTACATAGTCGTTAGCTAGAGCAATTAATGTCTTCCTGCAGGGGAAGTTAATTGTCACAAGGTTTTATGGAGAATAGACCCAAAAGTCTTGAATTTTTTGTTGAGTTTCTTCAAGGAGTATTGTTGGGAGTAGCTCGAGGGTACGATCCAAGGATTCCTTTCGATGACCTTGTGATGTGACCTTGGAGTTCGTTTGATTGGTGTTGGCGGTTGGTGGCAAAACTCCAAGGATGCTAGTTGTCACAATCGCACTTCAACGAGGCTCACAAAGCGATTGTGCGGCACTTGCTTTCACCCTTAAGCAAGTAAGCCAATCGAAATGGGACTGCCGATGGCACAACGGATCTATCTCGCAACCTCCAACCACGTTTTCAGAAAAACAGTTTTAGAAAACGTGGTCAGAGAAAAGGTTTTAAAAAGCATTTGAAAGACATTTTTGAAAGCTTGTCGCAGGTATAAAGCAATATGATGTAAGCCACAGCTTTATAGCATGCACCACTGGTAGGAAGGTTTGACAACTCGTCGCTCCCCCTATAGTATATTTTTTAAATCTTGATCCTTCCTCATATGAGGGCACAACAAGGTTTCTCCTATAAGCTTCCATACTCCAAGTTCCAAATTTTAAAGAAAAACCTCTAATTCTGCACCAATCCTTTAGATAGCATAGGAGAGCCACTTGTTCATGTCCTTCACATCTCAAAAGAGCGCGATCGGGAAAGAAAGGATTAATGAAGCAGAACTCGCTTATATGAGCTTGTAGAGCCCTCATAATTTTGTACCAATCATTATGGAAATGCTTCCTAACCACTATAATGGAGGTATCCAAGAAAGGGTTCGTGTGAGAGATCTTTAGGCTATTAATACGACTGCCCTTCTCTTCCTCTGCTTTAAAGTATATGATATTGATGCGTCTATAAATGGCCGTGTTTGGATTTCAGAGGGGTAGATATAAGTAGGTTTGAAAGGTTTGGTGTGGGGTTTAATAGCTCTGTTTGGGGTAGTTGGGTTAAAATCAAACTAGAGCTTATAAAAAGCTTTCCATTATCTTCCCTCCTCTTGTACGGAACAAGTAATTTGTTCAAACCTCCATTGTTGTCTACTTTTGCAATCTCAACAATGGTGCCCTTTATGTTTGATGTTTTCTCAACTTAGATAGTTTGGTCGTGTAATCTCGATTCTTTGACGTATCTTTTGTTCAATGGGACTGTTGGCAAGATTGAGAAGCAGTTTGATAACCACGATAGAGATGACCAATGGGTGGAGAGGAGAAATGAGCGATCTTTTGTAGTCTCAGTAAGTTTTACATGGCTTGCTCTATATCTCTTATCAACTTCTATGGAGAACTCTTTTCTTTATATTGTTACTGAACGAGAAGTGGGCTGGTCCATCTGTAGCAGTGTTTAATAGCTCTATAGATGGAGGTCAAACAGAGCAGATGATTGGTGTCGATGGAAAAGAGGAGGGAGGGGCAATGGTCCATTGTCTCAGGCGAAATACTTCTTTAAGATTTCAAAATGTCTTAAAGGTCAATCTTTTCTTCACAAATTTTGAACATGTACTTCCAAATCTCCCAAGAAATGTTTGAACATTTACTTCATCTGGAAACTTTAGTTGGGGAGGATAGTCTAAGAATTATTTATTTATTTATGGAACCTTAAAATATTGCAGGAAGTAACAAAAATCCTATGTAATATTTGGGAAAGTGATTGTTTGTCGAGGTATTTAGTTAAGCTATCTATAACTTAAAATAACAAAAAGGTTACAGTATTTGTAATTGTTAGATCAATTCATCTCAATTTTCTTTGACTTTAAGTTTGACTTATATATTAAGATAACATATTTATGTGTTATGCATTTGCATGGGCACCATGTATACTATCTCTCCAAATTATTTCCTAATCGTTTCCTTCTTCCACTGGAGAGATGTACAAATGTACTCTGTTTGGAAAGAACTTGTGCAAGATGATACTCTGGTTGTTTTATTATTTTAATCATCTAATTTTCTTAGGCATTTTACAATTACTTTTGAGTGGAATTTTTCATTTGTAGCTCAATGCATTGCTTTGAGGGTCCACAATGGCTTCATCTGAAAAGAGGTCGAGAATCATTTGCACGAGGTCCAGTGGTAAAGGTTGATCCTCAAGGCAGGTGTGGCGGAGTTCTTGTTTATGGTTTGCAAATGATAATACTTAAGGCTTCTCAGGTGTCTTTTACCTTCCGAGCTTTTTATTTGGATAGGCATGACAAGTTAATGGCATACTTTGTTGACATATAGTTTCTACAATCATTTATATTGGATAGAAAGAGAAGCTATGATGGATTAATGAGTAATTCTATCCACCGACATGTGTACTATAGTCTATAGCACCATCCTTCATTTAAGTTTTTTGGTCACTAGTGAAATATGCTAAAATTGATTTATCATTCACAGTATTTTCACATTGAGCAAGATAAGATAGAAAAGTAAAACAATATTTGCATTCACAAGATAAGTAATTCTATCCATCGACTTGTGACTTGCATTAAAAGATTTGTTTGTCAGGCTGGTTCTGGTTTTGTGGCGGACGATGAAGCTTTCGGTAACATAGGTGCAATTTCTTCTCGAGTTGAATCATCATACCTAATAAACCTGAGGGATTTGGATGTGAAACATGTTAAGGATTTTGTATTTGTACATGGTGAGTGTGCATTGGAAATTCCTTGATTTTCTAATATACATATCCTGCATTATCTTTTCCATCCTGTTTTCTATTTTTTAATCTATCATTATTACTTTATCTCGATGCTTTTGTTTTCCATAGTATTTTATTTTATTTTATTTTTAACAACTAACGTTTTTTATTGTTAATAGATAAGATGCAAGATGTTCAAGAAAACAACTTCCTAAATGGAGAAAGAGAAAACCAATAACCAGCCAAATAAAAGGGCTAAAACAGCATCCCTAAAAACCAAAATCAAACCATAGAACACCCGCAAGCTAACCAAAAAATTCAAAAGAGGGACGAAGAATCCAAAAACCAAAAACCCGTCCCAAGCAACCAAAAACCTGAAAAAACTACAAGAATCCTATCCAAACAAAAATTAAAACCAGCAAACCAGCAAACCAGCAAATCAAAGAATAGCTTTAAGCCCTCTTGGAATGGGAGTCGTCATCATTGCCATTGTGTTTGATAGGAATAGGAGTAATGCCAACTTGATAAATTGTGTTCTTCAAGATTATAAGGGTTAAAAGCCTTTTTTTTTTTAATTTTTTATTTTTTTTAATCGAGAAACAACTTTTTATTGAATAGATGAAAGAAAATATCAAAATAGGAGACAGTCTTGAAGGAGTGAAAATGAAAGAAAGAAAATAAGTTGAACAAAAATAAAACTTAAAAATAAAACCAAACCATCAAGGATAAATAAATGCATCCTAATTACAATATATATCACTAGAAGAGTAACGCTCAAAAAGCCTAGAGGAAGAACACCACCAAGATGCATTAAATTTGGCAAATGCAAAACATTCTACCCAAGATTTGCCTTTTCCTATAAACTTGAAAATAATGAGTTTTGTTAAGGTTAGTATGCTCTCTCCTCTCTCCTCTCTTAGCCTATTCTGGTGATCTTCTTTGGTGAATTTCTCCCTCTCTCTCTTATCTTCCTCCTTTTCCAATGACCTTTTCTGACTTATTATCCTTTCAATTCAGATACATCTTTTCTAGCCATTTCTCTGATTAGAGTTGCAAAGTATCATGGAGACCAAAAGTTGTAGAGTTGATAATAGTTTTTTCTGTGCTTGGATGGTAAATAATCAATTTTATGTTGAAGGTGTTTCATGGAAATCAATGATTGAGCTTAACTCTACTAAGTTTTTATGGTTTGAAGAACATATTACTCATATCTTTCTTAATCCAATGCAAGAAACTTTTTTTGAGCGAACTCGCGATTAGTTTGGTACTAGACGAATCCGAAACTTTTACATTCATTCCAAATGGTATATGGAATGTGTAGTATGGCCACTGTCAAGGGGGACGAAAAAGAGTGATTATTCCTGCTCAAGCGAACAAGAGAGGCTGGCTTTTTTTCTGGGAAGTGTTAAATTTTTTCCTCCCATATTTGAAGAAGGAACCCTCAAGTACAAAGGACATTTAAGTAGAGGATATTGAAAACAGCAAAAAATAAAAATAAATAAATAAATCTTTTGGGGCTAGAACTAATGGAATCATCTACAAAAGTGAAAAACAACCCATGTGGTTTCATTCCTGCAGAAATACGGCTCCTAGTAGTGCCCCACGAAGGCATTTTGATTCAAATAGGCTCTTTTTTCGCTTTGGAAAACCACCTAGAATATATGACTAGTGTCATGGTCATGCTTGTCCAAGGCATGTCGCCCATGACCGTATGCCTATGACAACTGTCTTACCTTAGTTTTACATGTTATTTGCTTTCCTTTGTATGTGGCGAGTGACTCCTCGCCCCTTTGCATGTTATTCACTTTTCCTTGTATTTTGTGTAGCAAGTGACTCCTCGCCACTTTGAAGATTGGGAATGTTTTTGGCCTCTCTAATCCAATTGGTAAGCTTCATTAGTCAATTAGAGACAACTCCTATGCTGAAATTCTCAAACAAAATATTCTGCAGCCTTCTGCAGAAGACGTTTTGCAGATGTATTGGGTTAGAAAAAATCTAGAAGTGGTTTCGATAGATTGGTCAAATATTTTAATTGTTACTAGGCTATGTGAGCATGATGATTGGATGAGTATTTTCTCTGTTTTAAAAGATCATCTATTCGAGGATTTTTGTTTAAACCCCTTCATGGATGATAAAGCAATGTTTAAGGTAAAAGATGCGAGTTCTTTGGCTTACTTATTAGCTTTTGGAAAGTGGAGAAGCTTTGAGAATATTCATTTGAAGATTCAGAAATGAGATTTGTCTATCTATAGTAGAAAGGAGGTAATTTTAAGCTATGGGGGCTGGAATAAAATTTGTGACATACCCTTGAAATTTTGGATGAGATCTATCTTTGAAGCTCCAGGCTTTTACTTTGGAGGTTTATTAGAGTGTTTATCTTTGACTCTTAATATGATTGATTGCTAGGAAGCATTGATTAAAGTCAAAGAAAATAGGTGTGGGTTCATTCTTGCCATTGTGCCAATCTCTAATCTAGTTCTTGGTAATTTCTCGGTGAAGGTTTCAGCTTTTTCTCAGCCTCTAAATAAGAAATTGATGTTTGACAAAAGTTTTAAGCAGGATCCTATTCACGATTCATTTATCATTTCAAATTGAATTGATTGGGAGCGAATTTCTACAGTGTTCGAAGACCAACAACAAGTAGAAGTTGAAGGGTGAAGGGAAGAGGAACAGTCAGAAGATGTTGAAGCGTCTCTAGAAAATTTTAAATTAGAGAGAGTATCTGAAGTGTTCAAAGGTATTATGCAAAAAAAAGAATGGTTATGTGAAGAGATTCAGTTAGAAGAAAATGAAAAGTCACTAGGAGATGAATGGTTTGATGGAGTGGTCGTTTCCCCTGCAGAAGTTGTTTCTCTGGGTGCTAAGAATCTATTTTGGCAAACCTGGGTTATTGAAAAGGATAATTTATTCTTAGCTAATAGCCATTTTTTCATGGATTCTTGGGTGTGTTGAGAATCCTCATTATTCCATTTTTATTAATGGTCGTCCTAGAGGAAGAATTTGTGCTTCAAGGAGTTTAAGGCAAGGAGATCCACTATCCCCATTTCTTTTTATTTTGGTAGCGAATGGTCTAAGTCAAGCACATATTTACGTTGTGACAAAAAGATGCATTTCTTACTTCTCATCACTTCAATACCCAAGAGGTACTTCAGTGTTCTCAAATCTTTAGTGTGAAATTGAACTTGAAGGAAAGTTTTGAGAGAAGAAATTCATGATGCATCATTCCCAGAAATAACAATATCATCAACATGCACAACAAGTAGAGTAATACCACTCTCAGACTGACGATAAAGGACATAATGATCAGACGTACTTTTCTTCATTTCAAACTGCTCGAGTGCTTGACTAAATTTACCAAACCATGCTCGTGGACTCTGTTTTAATCTGTATAAAAATTTTCTTAGTCGACAAACTTTATCATTCGCCCCCTGAGCAACAAACCCAGGTGGTTGCTCCATATAAACTTCCTCTTAAAGATCACCATGGAGGAACACATTCTTGATGTCAAGTTGATGTAAATGCTCTCCCCTCTCTCCTCTCTCCCTCAACCTCTTTATTAGCCTCCTCCAGTCAGCTTCTTTGGCCATCTTGTCGGCTTCAACTCTCTTACTTCTCTTTTCCTTTCGGTTTTCAAGTTTCTATTTCGTTTTCTATGGACTTGAATAGTTGTTGCATTCAGAATTATCACTATTGTATTTGGGTTGATAAAAATCAAGTTTTTCTAGAAGATATCGAGGAAAGAATTATCCTTCCACTTTCTTTGGCCCACCTACCATGGATGGAGGAATCTTTGGTGGAGGTGTTGCAATTACCTCTTTGTTATAAGTTTTTCAGCAAGATCGATTTGATTTAGCTCTTGCCGCATTCGAAAATTTAGAAGATTTGAAGATTGGTTTTTGGTTTTGACGATTTGGCCTTGTACTGGGGGAATTAGAACCATTTTTGTGACGGTTGGTATTGAAAAGTCTGGTTGGTCTGCTTTTTGGGATATGCTAAGTATTTTTTTGTTTGGTTTTAATTCGATTAAGAAGTCTTCGATTAACCCTCCATTGGTTAAAGCATTCAAGTTGGAAAATAATCCCATTTCTTTGGGGGATGCAGTCAAAGGGAATCTATTTTTGTCATCACTCGCCTTCATGCCATGATGATTGGTTAGATATCTCCAAAGAATTAAAAAGATGCTTTTTCTGATCATTGTTGTATTAACCCATTCATGGCTACTGATAAAGCTCTTCTAAAGTTAAAGGTGAGTTTTGTTCCAAAATTAGGGGTGCTAGACAATTGTTGGAGAAAAGTTGAAAATTTTTTCCTCACAATTGAGAAGTGGTGTTTTGAAAGTCATAGTAAGAAAGAGGTTAACTAAATTTTATTATTTCTGAAAATATGAAGAGGCCTTTTCGAATATGGGTCCTCTCTCTCTTCACCCTCCTCTCTCTCTCCCTCCGGCCACTCCCTCCCTTAACCCTTTGGAACCATGATCGTTTTTGTTAGATTCATCACCACCTTACACCATGGACTGCCCAAACAAAAGTTGTTCTGCATTGATCGAAAGGAAGAGGTTTATCCTCACTATTGACCCTACCTCCAGAGGCAACAAAGTTAGAATCACCGAATCCTCAAAGGATAAAGCTTTCT
>JAOANK020000049.1:4088006-4109764 GCA_026257165.2 Telfairia occidentalis | reverse complement strand
CTTCAAGGTCAGTTTCACACTAAAGATTTGGGAACATTGAAGTACTTCTTAGGTATTGAAGTGATGAGAAGTAAGAACAACATCTTTCTATCGCAACGTAAATATGTGCTTGACTTGTTATCTGAGACTGGAAAAATGGGGGCCAAACCATGTAGTACTCCGATGACAACGAATTTGCAGTTTACCAAAGATGGAAAATTATTTAAAGATTCTGAGAGATATAGAAGATTGGTTGAAAAGTTGAATTATCTAACGGTAACCAGGCCCGACATTGCTTATTCAGTAAGTATTGTTAGTCAATATATCTCTTCACCTACAGTAGTTCATTGGGCCGCTGTAGAACAAATTTTGTGCTATCTAAAAGCTGCACCTGGACGTGGAATCCTATATAAAAATCACCGTCATATGAGAGTGGAGTGCTTTTCAGATGCTGGTTGAGCTGGTTCTAGAGTAGATAGAAGATCAACTTCTGGATATTGTGTCTTTATAGGAGGCAATTTGGTGTCATGGAAGAGTAAAAAACATAATGTGGTCTCACGTTCAAGTGTTGAGTCAGAATATAGAGCCATGATACAGTCTGTGTGTGAAATAGTATGGATACAACAACTCTTAATTGAAAAGGGCTTTAGCATTACGATACCAACAAAATTGTGGTGTGATAATCAAGCTGCACTTCACATTGCCTCTAATCCAGTATTTCATGAGAGGACTAAACACGTTGAAGTGGATTGTCATTTTATTCGTGAGAAAATACAATAAGATTTGGTGTCAACAGGATATGTGAAGACTGGAGAACAATTGGGAGACATTTTTACAAAAGCTTCAAACGGAGCTAGGATAAATTATCTTTGCAAGAAGCTGGGCATGATAGATATATTTGCTCCAGCTTGAGGGGGAGTGTTATGATATGTATATATATGCGTGTTATTATGTATTTGTCCTTAATAGTAATTGTACATCCTTTAAGGTTAGATTAGGGTTCTCTTGTGTACCTATATATAAAGACCTTTTCTTACTGAATAATATAACATATTTTCTCCCAATCACGTTTTACAAGTCCATCTTATTGCGAGTCTTGTTACTTGTTAAAAGATAAAATACCATAGCAAGTAGCTTTAGCATTAAAAGCTCTACTTTTGATTCAGTGGTCTCCCTAACGCGATACTTGATAATTGGGCTATCTTTTTTCTTTTTCAAAATGAAGCCATGTTACATATTCTTTTTCTATTTTAACAACCAACAAACATTCAGAAAATAAAATAGACAAAGAGGACAAGACTACTGAGGCTAGACTAAAGAAACATAAAGGAACATAAAAAACCAAAGCCTTAATTCGTTGTAAAGGTCTCCAATTTTTCTTGGAAACAATAGACAACTTTTCATTGAATTAATGAAAAGATTCAATGGTTCAAAGAAAACAAATTTTTAAAGGAAGTGAAGTAAGAAATGAAAAATACAAAATAAAAGAACCAAAACAAGAGACCAAATGAAGGGGAGAAAATTACAACTTCCTAATTCAAACTAAGATAACTAGGAGAATAAGAAGAGAAAATATTGAAGATAGAACACCATTGAGATGCTTTAAAAATAGCCAAATCGAATCTATCTCCCCAAGAATAAAACTTTAAAAATTCTCCGGTTCCTTTCAAACCATAATTTTGATACAATAGCATTAATCACATTAACCCACATTAACTTAGCACGGGAAGAAAGATGTACACCAGACAAAAGTTGAAAGGCATTCTGATCAGCACGCTTGGAGAATGCCCAACTAATTTTAAAGTTCTTGAATAGAGAAAACCAACATTGTAAAGTGTAGGGACAACAAAAAGAAAGATGATTCCGAGAATCACCATCTAAGGCACAAAACAAACAAATCAAAGGCATCAACATGGATGAGGAGAATCTCTTTTGAATGACATCCGAAGTATTCAAAGCTGAACGCAGAAGAATCCACACTAAAATATTAACTCCTTTCGGACTTTTGGACTTCCAAAGGGCTGGGAAAATGTCCTTCAAAGTAGAAGGAGAAGAAGGTAACCCCTTATACAAAGAATTGATCGAGAATACTCCTGAAGACTCAAGTTGCCAACTTCTAAAATCAGAAGTAGAAAGATGAATCGAAGAAAGTCAAGATAATAAAGCATTTAGTTCATGAAATTCACAATCTTTCAAGTTACGCCAAGAAATAATTCCAAGACCCGATAGAAGAGTTCCAAAAAGATGAAATTGATCCAGCAAGAAAAGCCATAACCCTAAATAACCTAGGGTAAAGTGAAGTTAATGGATAATCGTCGAGCCACTTATGATGCCAAAAGGAAATACAAAGACGGTGGCCAAGATTAAAACGAGCCAAATAATCAACCCGTTCCATTGCCTAGAAATGTTAACCCAAGGACATCTTAAACAAAAATTCTTCTTGACAGCAGCATGCCAAGCAAAATTTTCCACTCCATAAATGCTAGAAATGACTTGAATTCACAAAGCATTAGGTTCTTTGAAACAATGCCATCCCCATTTTTGTAAGAAGAGACTGATTTCGCAATTTCAGATTACCAATACCCAAACCACCATTTTCCAAAGAAGATGTCAACATATTCCATGAATTTAATTTTCCTATTATTGGGGGATACCATCAGGCTTTTCAAATGAAAAGGTAAGTTGAGATTTTCATTAATTCCCTCCACAGATTTAATTAGAGAGAGAAAAAGCATCTCCTTATCTTTCAAATTAAAATTAAAATTTTCAGATTCATTCGACTTCTTCCCAATTATTACAAATACCATTTCTAGAATTCAATTCTTCGTTCCTTATAAAAAAAAAAGAGCATTGCTAGAATAATTGGCAAAAATAGATGACAAAAGAATTTTTTTATTAACAAGATATCAACTTTTAATTGATAAATGAAAATGGACAAAAATGTTCAAAAGATACAAACTGTAGGAGTGAAAAAAGAAACAACCAAGAGCATAAAGGGCATATAAGTATATCCCAACTAATCAATTCCCTTCGCTCATTCCAAACACAGAACTAATCTTCAATGATACATTAATTTCTTTTTCTTTTTCTTTTTCTTTTAAAATAACAAAAGACAAACTTATCGTTGATATGATGAGAATATATGGTAACTTTTCAAAGGAGACATACTTCTAAATGTGTGAGAAAGAAGAAAATACAAAGCTTTGAAAGTACCGACACTTTTAACAAAGGCTCATGCCATAAAAAGCCACTCTGAACCTAAATTGCTGATTCCTTCCTCTCCTTTCGCTTCCCCATTCGACGCGTTCCAATGGCTTTGTCAGACTAGAAGACTGTTGATTACCTGAGCTTCAAGCTCGTGATTGTTGGCGATGGTGGCACTGTAAAAACAACTTTTGTGAAGAGTTATCTCACAGGTGAGTTTGAGAAGAAATATGAACCAACCATTCGCATGGTGGTGCACCCATTGGACTTCTTCACAAATGGTGGAAAAGTTAGATTTTACTGTTGGGACACTACTAGGAAAGAGAAGTTTGCTGGTTTATGGCATGGCTACTATATCCATGGGCAATGTGCAATCATCATATCTGATGTTATGCCAGATTGACGTACAAAAATGATCCTACATGGCACCATGATCTTTGCAGGGCATGTGAGAATATTCTAATTGTTCTTTTTGGAAAAAAGGTCGATGTGAAAAATAGGCAGGTTAAGGCCAAGCAAGTCACGTTCCACATGAAGAACCTACGATACTATGAAATATTTGCAAAGAGTTTTTACAACTTTGAGAAACCATTCCTATACTTGGCCAGGAAGTTAGTTCGGGATGCTAACATTCATTTCGTGGAGTCTCCAACTCTTACGCCTCCGGAAGTACACGTGGACTTGGCTGCCTATTGTCACAATTGCACTCCGATGAGGCTCACAGAGCGATTGTGCGACACTTGTTTCTACTCTCAAGCAAGTCAGCCAACGGAAACGAGACTGCCGATGACACAACGGGTCTATCTCGCAACCTCCACCTATGTTTTTTGAAAAACGGTTTTAGAAAATGTGGTAAAGGAAAAGGTTTTAGAAAACGTTTGGAAATCATTTTGGAAAGCTTGTCGCAGGTATAAAGCAATATAACATAAACTACAGCTTTATAGCATGCAACACATATATGGAGGATTGACAACTGCTTGTACCCCTATAGTACATTATAAAACATTTTGGGTATAACAGGCTAAAACATGCAAAGTGACGAGGAGTCACTTGCCACGTAAAGTACAAGGAAATGTAAAGAACATGTAAAACAAAACATATGACATGGAAACATGAGGGAACATAGTTGTCATGGGCATGCGGTCATAGGCAACACGCTTTAGACAAGCATGGCCATGTCATTCTCCCCCACTTAGATGGTTGACGTTCCTGTCAACCGTTGCTGCTCGAACGCTTAGATCTTGTCCAGAGCTGATTGTAGGTCTTCGGCATGCTCCCAACTAATCTCCCCATCCGAGAGGTCGTTACTTGACTGGGAACTAATTTCTTGGTCGGCTAGCTCGACGGGTCCGATCGGCCAAGATTGCTTCAAGTTCTTGTCCATTATGTTCTTTAAGGTGACTGCTGATCGAGTCACGTCGTTTTGCATAGGGTCCTAGGTGTCTGAGTGGTAAAGCTTCAAGTTGCTAACGTGGATTATCGGGTGTATCTTCATTCATGAGGGCAGTTGGACTTGGTAAGAAGTCTATCCAACCTTTTGTATAATGTCTATAGGTCCCTCATATTTTTGCACCAAACACTGGTCTCTGTTCCCTCAAAACTGGAGTTGTATAGGCCGCAATTTGATAAGTATGGTTGCCCACTTGAAACTCAAGTAGTCTGCGTTGCTTGTCTGCCCACTTTTTCATCTGCTTCGATGCTTTCTCTAGATAAGCTCGGGCCACTTCTGTTGTCTGCTTCCACTCCTTGGTGAAGTTATAGGCTTGGGGGCTCTCCCTTGCATAGGGATGATCGACAACATGCAACACGATTGGTTGCCGCCCACACACGACCTCGAAGGGGGTCTTTCTTGTCGAGGTCCTCTTTTGGCAGTTGAAGCAATTGTGCAACATCTAATATCTGTATCCAGTTTTTCTTTCGGGAGTCGATAAAGTGGCCCAAGTACTCTTCCATCATGCTGTAAATTGTTCGATCTGTCGATCAGTTTGTGGGTGATAGCTGGAGGATATGTTCAAGTTGAAGCCAAGTAGGCGGAACAACTTAGTCCAAAAGGTTTTCGTGAATCTTCCATCTCGATCACTTATAATGCTTTCAAGAACTCCCCAAAATTTTACCATATTCTTGAAAAAGAGTTGAGTAGTCATCTCAGCAGAGCACATCTTGGGAGTTGGAACGAAAGTCGCGTATTTGGAAAATCGATCGACGATCATGAGTATTGCTTCTGACTCCCCAACCTTAGGCAAATGGGTGATGAAGTCAAGGGACACACTTTCCCAAGGTCTTGTGGGTATGGGAAGGGGTTCCAGGGAACCCGCAATCTTTGACCTCTCGACTTTGTCTTGTTGACAAATGAGGAACGTCTTGGTATACTACATAACATTGTCGCACAGTTTCGGCCAATAGTACCCCTTCTTCAATAGAGCGTAAGTTCTAAGTCACCCGGTGTGTTTGGTTCACATCGTGTCGTGACACTCTCCCATCAGCAGTTTTAGCAAATTCCCATAGCGAGGAACGTATAAGCGATTTCCCTTGATAAAGAGAAGATCGTTTTCTACCCCAAACTGGCGAGTCTTCCCCTCCTTGGCTTAGCGGATTATGGCTTGGGCTGCTGGATCGTTTTGTAAATGATCCCTGAGGGCTTTTTGAATGAATCCTGTCAACTTGCTGACTTGTAGGTGAGCGAACATGCACAGGGCCGCATGTTCGCTCTTTTGACTGAAGGCATCTATAGCTTGGTTAGCTCGTTCAGGAATATGTTCAAATTGAAAGTTGAACTCGACGAGGTATTCTTGCCATCGAGCCTGTTTCGAGGACAACTTTGGTTTGTAGAAGAAATGATAGATCGAGTTATTGTTAGTTTTCACAATGAATTTTGTGTCGAGGAGATATTGTTTCCACCTTCTCAAGCAGTGAACGACAACTAACATCTCCTCAAAAGCAACATACTTCCTCTCGACGCCATTCAATTTCCGACTTGCATAAGCTATGGGTTGACCATCTTGGAGAAGAACATCACCCAAGGCAAAATCTGATGCATCTGTCTCGACTTTGAAGAGTTTGGTGACATCAGCGATTCTAAGCACGGACCCTTTCATCATGGCTTTCTTTAAGCCATCAAAAGCGGCTTGGCATTTGGGGGTCCAAGTCCATGTGCAATCTTTTTTCAGCTGTTCTTTTTGAGAGTCCTTCAATGAATTGCCTATAGTAATTGGGGAGTCTAAGGAAGAAGCGTCACTTGGTATTGAATGTTGGCACCTTCCAATCTTGGATGACTTTGATCTTTCCATCTTCCATTCCAATTCGTCCGCACTCGATGACATGACTGAAGAAACTCATGCGCTCTTGTGCAAATGAGCACTTTTCTCACTAAACATTTGGTTGGTTTTGCCTCAGCTTCTAAAAAATGAGCCATAAGTGAACCTGTTTTTCTACCATGGTTGGACTATGACTACTATGTTGTCTAGGTAGACTACCACGAGTTTGTCTAAGTAATGATGGAACACTTGGTTCATTAGAGTGCAGAAAGTGGCGGGGGCATTAGTGAGACCGAAGGACTTGCCAAGGAATTCAAAAGCTTCGTATCGTGTGACGCAAGTCGTCTTCGGTTCATCCCCTTTTGCGATGCGCACTTGATAATACTTAGACCTCAGGTCTAACTTTGAGAAGTATTTCGCCCCATACAGCTAGTCAAAGAGTTCATTGATGATAGACAAATGATACTTGTTATGGACCGTGAGCTTGTTCAATGCACGATAGTCGATGCATAAGCGAAGACTTCTATCCTTCTTCTTTTGAAAGAGCAAAGGAGCTCCATACGGTGCTTTTGCGAGGCGAATGAACCCATCATCCAACAGTTCATAGAGTTGTTTTCTAAGTTCAGCCAACTCGGGAGGAGCCATATGGTAGGCATTCTTCGCAAGCGGTTTTGCCTCTGGTAACAACTCGATCTCATGACCTATCCCTCTTCTCAGTGATATGGACTTAGGAAGATTGTCTGGCATCACATCGACATATTCATCCAGCACTCGTTGGATGTCTTTTGGGACCACTTCCCTGGGATTATCATCCTTGAACATTGGAATGACCATGAATGTTGGTTCTTTGTGGGCAAGACCTTTTTTCAACTAGGGTGCTGATATCATTTTCACTCCACTCGGTTGTTTCAAACTAGCTTGTATGACTGTGGGGTTGGAATTAGTGACGACCAAGCATTATAGCAAGGGGCATGGGAATGACTTTATGTTCAAGCAAAAACTCCATCTCCAACACCGCATCGAAAGCATCTATCTTCACTATCACAAAATCTACTGATCTACACCAGGCCCCAAGTTTCACCTGAACGCTTTTGGCAATTCCCATGATCGACAATGTTGCTGAATTCACGACTTTCATCTTTCCTAAGTGTTTGTCCCAACGAAGGTTCAATTGGTGAGCTTTTATTTCGCTTATAAAGTTGTGGGTGGCTCCTGAATCCACCTTTGTGCTCATCGCGATCTTATTGTTGACTCAAGCCTCAATGTACATTAGCCGACGCTGTGGTGGTGATGCTCTTTGCTTATCTATTTTCTCTGGTTCTTCGGAGTGAGATTTATCTCCTTGTTGGGATTAACTAAAGGGAATAGGTGGCCAGTGTGTGGCTCAGGATTGATACTTGAATTTTGGAAACGTTAGTTTTCCCCCGAAATAGAAGAATTGTGGTGTAGATGGTTGGTTTTTGTTCGTGAGTTTCTATTGATGAATAGAGCCCACATGGCCTTCGTTTAAAGTTCTATGCAGAATTTCTCTATTGAGTGTTCCACTTTGATTTGAGTTCATGTTCATCCTATTTTCACAAAAAAACGACATGAGGGAATGAAAATATATAATTGAAATAATTGCTTTTGACCACCTCCCTAGTCATCTTTTTAAACAAGAAACAAACTTTTTATTGATGAATGAAAAAAAAGGAAAAATGTTCAAGGATACAAACTTGTTACAAAGGTAATCTACTCAAACTCCATTTAAAGCTTTCGTAAAGATATCTCTTAATTGCTCTCCAGTCTTTACATATCCAGTAGACACTAAACCTTGTTCTATTTTCTCACGAAAAAAATGACAATTAATTTCAATATGTTTAGTTTGCTCATGAAATACTAGGTTGGATGCTATATGAAGAGTAGCTTGGTTGTCACACCACACCTGGGTCGGAACTATAATGCTGAAGCCTAACTCAACTAAGAGTTGATGCACCCACATTATTTCACTTCCAGATTGTGCCATAGCTCTGTATTTTGATTCAACAATTTTAAGGGAAATATCAAATTGAGTTTGAATTTCAGCATGAAAATTACAAAAGCGAGAAGGCAACTCAGAATGATTCTTCATAAAATAGACCCAAGTTAGGTGAGAATAATTATCAACAAAAGTAATGAAATAACGAAATTCAGTTTTGGACACAATTGAACAAGGACCCCAAATATCAGAATGAACTTACTTGCATGGAGCACTTGCTCGTTTATCGACTCTAAGGCACAAACTAAGACGATGAAATTTGGAAAATTGGCTCGAGTCACAATTTAATGAAGATAAATTATGAAATTGAGGAAAAAACTTTTTTAATATTGAGAAAGAGGGATGACCTAGACGACAATGGACTTCAAAAGGAGAAACAACTCCAAAGCAGACAACAACTTTTGGTACGTGATGATCATAAAGTCCTCCAGATTCATGTTCTCTCCCAATAATCTTCTTCGACACATGATCTTGAAACAATCAATGACCAGAATAGAATGAGACACAACAATTAAGGTCTCAAGTGAGTTTACTAACAAAGATCGAGTTAAAAGAAAGTTGAGATAAATGTAGAACAGATGGCAAAGAAAGATATGAGGTGAGTTTTACTCTGCTAGATTCAAGAACAATAGATTTTGATCAATCAACTAAAGTGACATTAGGAAGGGATGTAGATGACAAATGGGTAGAAAATAAATTAGAATTACCGGTCATATGATTAGTAGAACCAGAGTCTATGACCCATGTGGTAGAAGATGAAAATAGACAATAATTTATTTTACTTGAACCAACAATGGTTGTAATAGAGTTAGGTGCGGCAGATGATGGAGTTGCTTTCAATGATTTCTGGTACCGTTGAAATTTAACAAACTCATCCACTAAATTAACAAATGACTTCCTAAGTGAATTATTGAAGGATTGAGTCTCCGATTGAACCAAATCAGATATCACTATGGGCTTTTGTTTAACCAATTTCAACGAAGAATGGAGAAATACAATAGCTAATCAAAATCCATGAAATCAAAACTAAATGACTGCACAAACTCTAAAAATCATATTTGAATAGAGTTCCCAACAAAAAGCCCTAATTCTTTTTCAAAATAGCCTCAAATTCGAGCATATATCAACCAAACAAATCACACAAATAGGTTAGAAATACCAAAAAAGAGTGAACCACAGTGTTCGAAAAAATTCCGACCACTTGCGTGCCGACGTGTAGGAGAGGTAGCAACGGCTTTCCGCAGGGCATGGGGCCCACGCATAGGTTGTTTTTCGGCCAATTTCTGGGGTTCTTTAAATTAGTAGGTGGGTTTTTTTTTTGGGCTAGGTGGTGTCAAAAAAAAAAAAATACTCCAAGGTAGTTTTCTAGGTCCCAATTCCTAACGATGCACAAACTCGTGAACGGCGTATTTGATGCCGTACTGAGTCATCACCATGATTGCCTTCTTATATGATTGTCAAGCATCTATGTACCAAATGTTCTGAAGTAATTAGAATTCACATTGACGGACTATAAGATCAGAAAGCTCAAAGCACTGATTCAACACAAACCAAAATAGAGACAGTGGTGCGGAATGGCTTAGAAGTTAGAAGTGAGCAAAGATTGTTCTTAATTTTGAATATGTTGGTCCCTTGGAATATTCGTTGCCTCAAAATAGATGTTGCCTCGATATATTTGGTCCCTTCAAATATTGGATGCCACAATATATTGGCCCCTCGAAAAATTTGTTGCCTCAAAATTTTGGTCTCGTGAGATATTGGTTGCCTTGAGCTCTTGGTCCTTTTCAGCGTTCTAGGACAAAGCATATAGACATTAGACATCATTTTCTTAGAGAGCATGTGCAAAATGAAAATATTGTCATTAATTATGTTCCAACAGAAAAACAGGTAGCAAACATTCTTACTAAGCCATTAAATGAAGAATCTTTTTGTAAGAACAGACTTGCAAGGAGTGTTGCAACATTTTCTTTTTAGATGATTGATGTGTTCATTTTTTTTTCTTGTAATTTTGGAAGTTTATTTATTTGGGACATTTTTGTTTTCTTTTCTCACTTCCTTTGGGGGTTTGTATCTTTGAACATTTTCTTTTTCATATATCAACGAAAAACTGTTTCTTGTTCAAATAAGAATCTTTGCGGACAAATCATCTTCTTGGATGGACTGTGTTAGATTCATCAAGATTAGAGCATTGCATTGGTGTTCTTTATCTAAATTTTTCTCGCGATATTCATTTCAATCTGTCTGTAGCAACTAGGAAGCTTTCTTGTATTCTGCTGATTTTCTTTGTTGCTGATCTTTTAGTATATTTGTTCTAGCCTGTTCTTTTTACTTGGAATGAGTCTACCCTTTGTAGACTTTGTTCTTTTGTATTTCCCTTTTGAATAATGATTTCCTTTGTTTGTCGAACCGAGCATAACTTAATTAGTTAAGGCATATCGTCCCGATCTAAAGGTCATGGGTTCGAATCCCCACTCCCATATGTTGTGAACTCCAAAAAAATAAAAAATGAAAAGTTGTCTTTTGTTAAAAAATAATATAATTTCCAGTTTCTATTACCCAAAGAAAAAAAAAAACCCTCTAAGCATTTGAAATTGGTGAGGCATCTCTCTGCTTTGAAAGTTGGCAATGGGCGCATAATCTCTTTTTGGCATGATCAATGGTACAATATGTATTTTTCAATCTCTCTATTACCTAATCACTTTAAAGTGGTCTCTAATTCTAATTGATTGATGTTTTTTTTTGAATAAGAAACAACTTTTCATTGATATATGAAAAGGAAGAAAAATGTTCAAAGGTACAAACTCCCAAAGGGAGTGAAAAGGAAAAAATGAAAAAAAATTCCAAAGAAACATAGTGTCCAATATTACACTGAAAAAACAATGAAGCACATAACCGCCTGATGCACAAGAGTGATCAACCTGCTTCAAACTTCTCGTAAAAAAATGCAGCAAATGAATCAACTGATCTTCAACCGAATTAAACCAATTAAACAACACCAAAACTGTGGGACCAACCAGAGAAGACAAACTTGTAAAAACATAATTAAACTTTAGCAAAACTTCTAAATGGCCATGCCTTTCGAGCTCATTGCGTAACAAAACAGCAAACCGTCCTTAATCAATGAAGGAACCTCATGGACCTCTACACACATCTTCATCAAGCAAGACCACCACCCTTTCTGAGACAGCTACATTCAAAGGAACTCTACAAATTAAAAGACCACCTTGAGAGAAACCCCCTCCTGATCAGCCAGAGATAGAATCCTTCAACCAGCTCGTCAACCTCAAAATTAATTGTTCATTAACCATATCAACAACAGACTTCTCCCAAAAGTCTTCTTCCACTTGTTTCAATGTGGCAAATATTTCCAAATGTTCTGGTACAGTCAACTCTAGGAAGAGAATATCATTCTGGGGACACACACCCAACCCTTTGTGAATCTCTTTTATATCTGTTATGATATTCTTGCTAAGCACCAGAGCATTCCCAGCAATAGGAGGAAGAAGGCCAACGAGCATAGATATTGTGAACTTTTTCCTCTTTCTTGAGAAAAACTTGCTGAGAAAGCAGCTCCATGAATAACTAAACCCATTTTCCTTTGAAAGAATCCTATCCATGTAAAGGCCAACTGAACAGTATAGCATGGTGTCAAAGAACATCGTTAAAAGACACACCAAAAAGTTTACTCCGATTCTTGAACAGTACACCATCATGCCAAAGAACTCAATTTGGTTTCTTGAAGAAGAACAAGATCTGGACTCTGAGTTTTAATAATTTTTTTTTTTAATAACCAACCGTTTTTTGTAATCCCCAATGCTGCACACATTCCAGAAAACTATCTTCATATAGGACGTATTCACTGTGCAAACGGAATCAAAGAAATTCCAACTTTAGTAAGGAAAGAGATAGGGGAAGTACCTTGATGAAAATCAGAGGAAAACAGAGCAATTTTTCCAAAAACAGAGGAAGAAACGTTCCCTTTTGTCTTGCAAGTTTGTGCAAACAGGTTGTTCAATTCTTCATGCAAAGAAAAATCTTCCAGAGGAGAAGCAATAGAGTCCGATACATGATTGCAAAGGGGAGAGTCCTCACTACTCAAGCTCACAAAGTCTTCAACTAATCTTTCCTTGGAACATTTCCCTGAACTATGATCTTTATTCAGAGGAGACCTGTGACAAATTCTGATGCCAAATCAACACTTGAACGGTAAGAAATATTAGCACAGGGGGGAGTGACGGTTGCATTAAAATCTTCAACCAAATTGCTATGAAAAGGGTCCACTGAAATAATTTTTCTATTCAAAGGAGATACCATAAATCTTTTTTTTTCCGGCTGTAAAAATATGATAATGCCTTCATACCATATTCCTTGAATTTCCCAATTGCAGCGGCTTGTGAAAGACCACTCCGTTTGTTACCAGCAAGTGTAGCTGCCAAAAAGACCGATTGACTTTGATTAATAAATGATGGAGTGGCTGAAATAACTTTGGAAAAATTACTATTATCAACAGTAGCTTCATTAATAGGAGAGAGACTGCTTTCTTTATTACTGATATTAATTCCGATCAACAGCCATTTTCTTATTTCTTTCATCTTGATGTAAAAAACGTCTGTCTTCTTTAAATAAATCAGTCTTTTTCATTTCTCCAATTGCCAACTCCGAGTTTTTAAAGCCCTCGAATCAAAGTCTGCAGCAATAATATTTCCAGATATTGTATTCAAAATTAAAACTGAAGCGACTACTGGTTATTCTTCTAATGCGCCTTTTTCTTCTGCAACCTGGAGCTTTTCAACTTCTGCATACCTTTCAACTTCATTTCTGCAAGTTTCATCTCCAGCTGCCCTTTCATATTCATCTGACGTTTCAACTTCTATTACCTTTTCATCATCCAATGCCGTAGAGATTCTCTCGAGGTCTAATCGATTTGAAATGGTAGATGAGTGTAAGGTGACATTCATAGGAGATCTTTGATCTCTTAGCGAATCCATAATCAAAGATGAAACTCTCACTGTGAAGCTTCCAAGAACATGGTCAGAAATTGGCACAGAAGCAGGTAGAAAACCACATCTATTATCTTTAACCTTGATCAAAGCTTCTTGACAATCAATCATGTTAAGAGTTGAAGAAAAACATTCCAATAAACCACAAAAGTAGAATCCAAGAGCTTCGAAAACAGTTGTTGTCCAAAATTTCTTAGGTAAGTCACATAATTTAATCCACCCTCCATAACTCGAAATCACTTCTTTTCTACTATAGGTAGAAAAATCCCATTTCTCAATCTTCAAATGAAAGCTACCAAAGTGTCTCCATTTCCCTAAATCAGTAAATGCGACATAGCTTGCGTTCGGGATCTTAAACATTGCTTTGTCATCCATAAAAGGATTCAAACATATATTCTCAGAAAAGTGGTCTTTGAGAATAGAGGAAATACTTGACCACTTATTATGCGCACAAAGCCTTGTAACTACTAAAATGTTTGACTAATCAGTCGAAACAACCTCAAAATTCTTTCTAATCCAATACTTCTGCGAATCTGTTTTATCAGCACGATGTACAACGTTTCTTTTTAAAACTTCAGCATAAGAATTCTTCTGAATCATTGAGGTAGAATTTCCTATACTGCTTGCTTTTTTTAACTCATCCTTCTGCATCAAGGGATGGAAAAAATGAAGTAATTCTCAGAAACGAAGCCAATCATGCTTATTCACTACAGCAGGGATAATAACACTTCTCCTTCCACCAGTAAAGGGTCATACTACACATTCCATGTACCATTTGGAATGAGAATAAAATTTCTGAAATCTTCTAATTCCAAACTCATCACGAATTTGATCAAAAAATGAATCTTTCAAAGGGTTGAGACGAATTTGAGCACTGTGATTTTCAAACCATAAAAACTGAGTAGATTTAAGGTCAAGCATTGAATGTCTGGAAACATCTTATCTTCCACTCTGCAACTTTTAATTTCCATGGTGATTAGCACGACAAACTTCGATAAATCCATTTGCAAGAAGAATATAGACCTCAACGTAAATGGAAAGTAATTTTAATGGAGAGTAGATAGGCTGAAACAGAGGAAGGGGGAGTAGTGAAAAGAGGAGAGAGAAGAGACGGGAGATCATACTTACTTGTTTTTGGTTGGAAAGTTGGATGGGATTCTAATTGATCGATCTTTGATAATTGAGATTCTATTAATTCTTCTTGGCCAAATGATTTTCGAAGAAACTGTAAGGATGATGAATCAATGGAATTTGTCCCTTTATTTGCTCTTGTGAATTCAGTACATTTGAGGGAATTGGAAGATAAGATTGTTTGGGAATTTGAATCTTTGGAGAAGTTTTCGCGTAATTCTTTTATCCGAACATCTTACTTCTTCTCCCCCTTTGCTCAAGGAATTGTTTGCTGCATTATGGAAATCTACTAGCTTTATGAAGATAAATGTTTTCTCTTGGATCATGCTGTATGGGCATTTGGCTGGTTATCTCTAAAAGAAGCTTCCAAACTTAGCTCAGTGTTGCTGCCTTTGATTTATTTTTATGTTATGAAGCATCTGAACGTCAAGTGCAATTATTTTCCAGTGTAAATTTGCACTAGAGTGCTGGTGTTTTTTTTTATATTAGATCTTTGGTACTCAGTGGGTTTTCATGCAGAATGCAAGAAGCAGTCTTTCTCATCTACTTCATTGCCCTTCTACCTCTAAGCAAAGCTCATTCTTATGGATCAATGTGGTCAAGGCTATGTTTATGAGTTAGGGTTTGAGTGGAATCAATTGATTTTTGAAAGTATGAAAAGATCGTGGGTTGAATGTTTCGACATTGCTAAGTTCAAAGCATCCCGATGGTGCTCCCTTTCCAAGTTATTTGTGTCTTATTCTCCTAGTTATATTTGTAATAATTGATTTGTTTTTATTTGACCCTCTCAATATTCTTGCATTCTCTTTTTATGTCCTTTTTTATTTTTTTTTTCACTCCCTCAGGAGTTGTATCTTTCGAAGCATTTTCCTTTTCATCTTGTCATCGAAAAGTTTGTTTCTTGTTTCAAAATTTTTTCTTGTAGAACACTTCTTTGTTTGTTTAGTTGTTTCACCCCCTTTTGGAATTTGTATCTTTGAATTTTTTTCCTATCTTTTCCTCTATTAATGAAAAGTTTGTTTGAGTATAGAAATATTTTCTTGAAATAGGCACTTTTCTCGTTTGAACATTCTTTAGCATGGAATAATATACTATGTTGACTTGCAGGGTTGTGCAGAGACTTGATCTTTCAAAGTCTAAAGCTTCAGTACTTACATCGGTTAGTTACATAACTTGTAGTTTTCATGCCAGGATACTTTGATACTAGTCCTTCCCTTTTAGTTGTTAATTGGATTTAGAAACGATGTTTATACATATATATATTTATTTCGTTATTTTATTTTTGATAGGAAACATGAAAGTATATTGAATTTGATGCATATATACATCTCTTATGTTGGAATGGTATGTAGGGCATTGCGTCAATTGGAAATTCATTATTTTTTCTGGGCAGTCGATTGGGAGATAGTTTGCTTGTGCAGTTTTGTTGTGGAGTGGGATCCTCAGGATTGGCATCCAGTCTAAAGGATGAGGTTCGTTGGGCTCCATCAACTTACTTTTTGCTAGTTACTTTGGACTTGCTTTTGTTGGTTTCTTTAGATGTTTCAAATTAAGGTTGTTTCCTTGTATTGTGGTGATTCTTACCCTCCTGTTTTTCTAGTCTTTGGACTTTATGCAATAATTTTGTTTCTTTTACTAGTTTCTGTTGATTTGCTTTTAGTGTATCCTTTTTGATCATAAAATTCCTTTTATTATTAACAAATATCAGCATATGAACTTTCATTGAGAGGAAGGAAGTTCATTTATTGATAAAGCATGGAGTTGTTTTATTTTTCTTGAATTTTACATGTTGAGATTCTTATGTTCTTTTATAGTTTAGCCAATTAAGATAGTTGTCTGATTAGGATGGTATTCTTATTCTCTCGAATAAGTTAAATTACCTGCAGAAGTTAAATTGATAGGAGACAATGGAGTTTTGTTGGATTTTCCTTTCATTGAGAACAAGTTCATTTATTGATAAAGCATTGAGTTGAATAATTTCATTTATTGTCCATTTGAAATTTTTATCTTCCATGAACTGTACATGTTGAGCTTATCGTATTCTTAAAAATGCCACGTCGTCTTCATGACCATGCATATTAATATTTAGTACACTTTATAGGTTGGAGATATTGAAGTTGATGCTCCTACAGCTAAGCGAATCCACAGATCATCTTCTGATGCTTTACTAGATATGGTTGGAGGAGATGAGCTCTCATTGTATGGTTCAGCTTCAGCTCCAAATAATACGGAATCTGCTCAGGTTTGATATGATGGATTATGGGCACAAACTTTCAATCTCTCTTTACTTTTTTTCTTTTATTACAATTACCTTTTTCCTTTATGAATAAAGTGAAAAGAAACCAAGAGCTTCAATATAAACTGGAAAAAAAATAAAGAGAGAAGCAATCAAGGACTTCTACTTGATATGGGTGAGGGAGAGATTTTTATAAAATCTAAAGATTTTAGAAGTTCCACCTTTCTCCGCATATGGAATGCCTACAACTTATAGGTTTCCCAGAGGGATGGTACAGATAAACCCACCAATTATCGTTTATGATGTGTGCTTGTAAAAATGTTGGTCCTTAGTGTTAGGATTTGTTTGTCAGTTGATTAGCTAAGCTAGTTAATAGGTTCTCATTTTAAAATTACCGTGTGTTTATTAATAGGTGTTATTGGTTTACTCTCAGTGACTTTGTACAAATAATGTAAAATTGACTTCTTCATACCAGTAAATATAAACCCTTTTGTATACTTTCACCAAGATCGGTATGTAACCATCATGGTGGCAAGCAATTTTTTTGGCATTTGGCAATGACAAGAGATAAAAAAAGAACTCTTTCTCTAAAGTACTTCGAATAGTTGAACTAGTTCCAACCACGCCTCCTATTAGAGAAAATGAACTACCCATTTGAATGACAGCCCCAAAGGAAATTATGAGGGAGTATATTTGCTACTCAATTTCTTTCTCAATGGTTGGTCAGTCTCAATGACATTTAAAATTGGGGGGGCAGAAAGGATTCAAAACTTGGAAGTACTTGTTTGATCAGAACGTTTTCAGGTATTGGTAGCAAAATGGAGGAAGTTTGGTGTCTAGCATGTTTTGACATCCCTTTTTGGGTTCGTTCGTCAATCTTTTTTACAATTATTCTTTTTGTGAGATTACCAATAACTGATCTGTTTTCTATAATTCGTTGTTACTGTGTTGGTTAGTCCATATTCTTTTGTGTGTGTGTTTTTTAAAATAAAAGAAGCTCCTGTACTTCCTTTCTCAAACAAGCTACTCAAAACATCTCAATCAATGAAACAATAAAAGCAAAAGAGGATCACACTTACGGCTTTACCTTAACTTGTAGATACTTTGATTTTTCCTCCTGGTTTCCCATTGAGACAAATTGAGAATTAAGTACCATGGACACACCCATTTTTCCGATTAATCCATTTTTGTGCAAACTGATCATCTTCAAGGCATCTGGTAAACTCTTGAAGCAAGATCATGTCCACACCACGTTCTGGTAAACTTGTTTTGCTTGTCTTAAATGTTTGGATGGCGGCTTTCTCAAGAGGAAAAAAACACATATTTATTGCATTTTAGAGGGTGTGACTGACACAGACTGGATAACATCATGTTTGAGATTGTAGTTATAAATGCAGATTCTTTTTTCAATGCAATCATGAGTGTTGGTTTCTCTGGTGAATCATTGCCAAGCGAATAAATGGACTTAAATTTGCTCAGGATTTTGAGTCTTATTTGAATTCTTGCTGCTTGGCTTTCTGATTTTAGTTGGTTATTCATGAATGCAGAAAATTTTTTCTTTTGCCGTTAGAGATTCATTGATCAATATTGGGCCTCTGAAGGATTTCTCCTACGGATTAAGAATTAATGCAGATGCTAATGCAACTGGATTTGCCAAACAAAGCAATTATGAATTGGTTTGTAAATTAAATAATCATGTGAATTTTCATATTCAGATAAAAGAAGATATGCAATTTCTCTTACTGGCTAATTTATAGGTTTGTTGTTCGGGTGATGGAAAAAATGGTGCATTATGCATTCTTCAACAGTCAATTCGTCCAGAAATGATTACTGAGGTAATATATAAAACATGAATTGTAAAGCGGTTACTAACTCATAATAAATTTATGCATAGATTAAATCTTGATTCTTGGATCAATAAAACTTGTTTAGTTTATGAGAATGTTATAATTAGATGAATCCATATGCCGTCCATTTAGGTATGAACGTGAAAAAACGACTCTAGTTATTCTCTTTTCTCTTTAAAGAGTGAACAGAATCATTCATGGTTTAATTGGTCCATTCCTTTGGTCTTCGATTTTATTCCAATTTGTATTTTAAGAATTTCATGTCTTGGGAAGGACGACAAAAACATTGATTTTTGTATTATCTAGTCTGTTAATTATACCAGTCTTATGATGGAACTATTGTTATTGGTTGTAAAGACAATAAATACATAAGTGAAATCAATTGAAATGTCCTCAAAAGGAAGTCCTGGTTAATGTCAACAAATATTTTCTCAGTTCTGGTGACAAGCTGACTTGATAATATTATGATTGTAATTGCTATATATGGCATTAGAACATTCATGGGATTTCAGGTTGAACTCCCAGGTTGTAAAGGCATTTGGACTGTTTACCATAAAAATACTCGTGGTAGTAGTGCTGATTCTTCTAGAATGGTTCCAGATGATGATGAATATCATGCATATTTGATTATAAGCCTCGAGGCTCGCACTATGGTAATTTTCTTTCCTCTTTCTTGATTTGAGTTTATCTTTGAGGTGTCAATATGTTTTGATGGTGAATTCATTTCTCATGTGATGTAGGGATTATTATGTAATTCTCTTGATGTAGGGGATTATTTGTAAAGCTAACCATTGAAGTTGGTTAGGATTTTTCCTATTTTTGGCTATTATATCCATTGGAAAGTTTTGGGTTAGTAGTTAGTTAGGAGGGAGTTGTGATGAATTAGTATCAATAGGTCCTAACCCTTGTTTTTTCACACACTTTTGTCAAGATTAATACAACTACCACAACTCCATTACACCAATTGGTATCAGAGCAATCGATTTGAGCTCTTGATTTCTAAGAAATCTCCCAAGGATCCGTAGGTTTGACGAAGATCAACCTATCCATGGAAGTGGAAGCTTCTTCTACCACCACTTTAGCTTTAAATCGACACTTGTAGTCGATTGAGACATCCGTTGAAGAAATTAAAGGCTGAATGACTAAAATCCAGCGGATAATGAGAAACATAACACAACAAATAAAGCATTTGAATATCAACCTACTTTTGATCCATTAATGAAAAGTTTATTTCTTGTTAGAAAAAAAGAGAGAAATGATCAAATTTTTAGATTCATAATTAATTGAAGGATTGACAAGATGTTGCATTGGAGTCTTGATGAGCTGAAAACAACATATTCCATTGGAGTTTATTCTAATCACCAGAAGAAGTAATTTTTGAAGCAAGCTTCCCAACTTTCTTTTTGGACAAATTTTCTTTAGCTAAATAAGCTCGCGGGCGAGTTTTTTTGGGTAGGGAAAAATTGATGTAGGAAATTATTTGTAAAACTAGCTATTGAATCTAGTTGGTTAGGAATTTGACTATTTTTGGCTATTATATCCATTGAAAAGTTTTGGGTTCGTGGTTAGTTAGGAGTTAGTTATGACAAGTTAGTATAAATAAGTCCCAACCCTTGTATGTTCACACACTTTTGTTAAGATTTATAAAACTATAGCCACTCTATTACATCTTCTCCCCTGTTTTCATTTGTTGTCGTTGGATTAAATGGGCTTTATAGCGGTTGGGATAATTAGACCATTTAGCTGTTTTTAAGTGGTTGTAACCATGGGTAGTTAGCTAGTTTCTATGTTTGATCTAACTACTTTAAATACTAGTTTTTTGTATTCCTTAAAGTAGATTTTGATTCACTTTTATAAAACACTTCAAGTTTATTCTACATCAAATTGGTATTAGAGCAACCGATCTAGACTCCTTATTTTTAAGAAAAACTGCCAAGAATCCATAGGTTTGACGAAGTTCAACCTGTCCATGGATGCAGAAGCGTCTTCTACCACCACTTGAGCTTTAAATCGATGTTTGTAGTCGATTGAGACATCCGTTGAAGAATTTATGGGAACAATGGCTGAAATCCATCACGAAACATAACACAACAAATCAAGCGTTTGAATATCAACGAACGAAGAGTAGGCAACTCAAGAGGAAGGGATAACAATAGGGCTCACACCTTCAACGATGAACAAGCTGTTTTTCGAGCAAGAAGACAAGAAAATGTAGTAGAAAGGCCTCTTAAACATCAATTTCCAAGATTCATGAATCAAGATTTGGAATGTTCGAGTAAAGATGACTTCTATGAAGGAGATGTACACTAAATCCGTAAAGATAGACTTGCAAGAATGCTCCAAGAACCAAGATTTCATCATGAAAAATTTCAAGAATGCTAAACTGAAGGTTTTTGTTTTAAGATTCTGATTTTTTCAACAAAAAAAAAATCGTGGATTTGGTGAATATATCGATGAGGTAGATGAATCTTGTTTTGCTTGGAAATACTTTTTGCAAAAATTGAAGAACCAAACAAAGAAGTGCTGCAAAGTTATGTTGAAATGGAGTTCCCTCTTTTAATTTTACTCTTTGAGAAACAAAATAGTGAAGATGGATATGTTTTGAATGAATCTTGGCATCAAACCCAAAATTTTAAAAATCTAAATGGAGAATTTCAGTTTGGATACTATATTTTTTCAAGAACGCAACGGCCAAAAGATCTAATTTTGATGAGCTGAAAATAATATATTTCATTGGAGTTTTTTCTAATCATTAGAAGTAGTTTTTGAAGCAAGATTCTCAACTTTCTTCAGAAAAAATTTCTTCAGGTAAATAGACTTGTTGGCGAGTTTTCTTAAGGAAACAATTGACGTAGAGATTATTATGTAATTCTCCTTGTAAATGTGATTGGGAGAAAATATGTTATGTTATTCAGTATGAGAAAGTTTCTATATATAGGTACATAAGAGAACCCTAATCTAACGTTAAAGGATGTACAATTACTATTAAGGACAAATACATAATAACACACACATATATACATATCATAACACTCCCCCTCAAGCTGGAGCAAATATATCGATCATGCCCAGCTTGTTGCAAAGATAATT
>JAOANK020000049.1:4063994-4087906 GCA_026257165.2 Telfairia occidentalis | reverse complement strand
TTCAGCATATCTATAAAGGAGATTTGGAGCTCTAAATTTATTGATTGGTCATCCTAGGATGTGATCGCCTAAGGAGGTGGCATCTTGATTCTTTGGAAAGAAAAATTAGTCTTAGTGGTGGGCTACATCATAGGAGCTCTCTCTGTGTTGATCCAGTTGGATCACGGAGTCTACAGATTCTCTCCTCTACCTTTAGGGATGCCTTCTAGAGGGAGTTGGGCGACCTCTTTACACTTTGTGGTGACCCTTGGTGTGTTGGAGGGGTGACTTAATGTCATCAGGTGGTGGATGAAAAATTCCCTCTAGACAGAATCACCAGATGTACAAAATTATCAACAAGTGGGTAGATAGATGCAACCTTATAGACAATCCTCTCTCCAATGGGATTTTAAAAACTATTAGATATGAGATCCTCCAACCTAGACAAAAATTGATAGATTTTTTGTTTCTACTTCTTTGGTAATTCCAAGGCTTTCAGATTAGTAAAAATCGACTGCAAACATTTTTCCCTCTTGGTGCAGCTTGATTAGTTTCAATGTGGTTCTACACCTCGAACCCTTTTTTTTTTAAAGTTCCATCCAAAGGGTAAGTATGTGCTCTCTCCTCCCTCCTCGTCTTGATAGTTTTCCAGTAACTCTCCTCTGACAAGCTTCCTCTGGCAAGCGTTTTCCGACATTCTTCTCTAGCACTATTTGGAACTCTTTGTTTTTGTTCTCTATTCTTTATGGAAGTCTCCAGTTGTCGTGTGGTGAATGGTTTCTTTTGTGTATGGATTAAGAATGGTTTTTGATGTATTGAAGATGTGCATCGGCAGACTCTACTTTCCTTGCATCCCTCTTAGTTCTCGTGGTACGAGAAAAGAATTGTTGTTGGTCTCCAGATCCCAAGCCACTAAGCCTTTTGTAAGCAGGAAAGGGATGCATTTGGTATCGAGGGAGTTCAGAAATTTCGTTATCAAGGCTGCTGGTTTTTGGAATGTGTGATTTGGCCTCGTTCTGGAGGGAGAAGATGTGTGATTATCCCTGAAGTTATCAATAAAGAGGGTTGGCTTTTATTCTGGGAAATGTTAGATAATTTTGGGAATAAGTTGAGTGTGAGAAACTCTTTTGTTTGTTAGCTTGATTCCAACCAATGCTCTTCTGTAGAGGCCTTAAAGAAGAAAATTGTCGATGGAAATTCAGCTAATACTTCTTGACCATCTCAGAATCTCTTCTAAATATTGCGTGTGTAAAGCTCAGGAGGTATTAACCAGAAGAATATGCTAGTCATTCGAAGGCTTTGTGCTCATGATGATTGGAAGGACATCTTGTTAACTTTAAAGGATTATTTTTCACAACAATGTCTCATTAACCCCTTCTTGGATGATAAAGCACTGTTGTTGTTGGGGTGAATTTGAACATTCTGGTGGCAAATGGGAAGTGGAGGAGAGTAGGGACATTCATCTGATGATTGAGAAGTGAGATTTTCCCAAGCACAGTAGAACAAATGTAATTTCAAGTTATGGTGGATGGATTCATGTTCGTGATTTACCTTTGAAGTTCTAGAATTTGAAGTGTTTTGAAGCTTTATGTTATTATTTTGTGGGATTTATAAGTGTTTTATCAAATACATTGAATGTGATTCAGGTTCATTTGAATTCTTGTGGTTTCATTCCGGCCGATGTCCCTATTGTGGATCCAATTTTATGAGAGTTCTCTATAAGAATTTCAGATTAGGCTCTTCAGATTCTTGATCTGGAAAGAATTGAGGTAGTCTTGGAAGATGAACAGTCTACCCATGTATATTCTTCGTTGAAAGAAAATCTTCCAATTCATGCGAAAGAAGTTTTAGAGTCTCCTATTAGATCTTCTTCTCCTGCTGCCTTTCACAATAAAGATGTTCAATCTGCTCCAACGGTTGAATTTCTAAAGGTCGGGGTTATTAATTCAGAAATGATTCATATTCTTCTCCATGAGTGGAATGTCAAGCTGTCCAAGAAGTGGGTGCTGGTGGCTCATTAATGACAACAAATTCCAGCCTTGCAATCACTTGGTTTTAATCATCAGATCATTAATCATCAGCAAGTTCAAGCATCTTCTTCTCAGCCTTTAATGTGGCATTCGGATGATAAAGATGGTGGTGTACTAGAAGCATTTAATATGACAGATGGGGATCTAATTACATGAGGTGGTTGATGGCTGTGTTTTAAATACTATTGGTCATTCTAAGGGTCTTAATGAGAAAGCTACTGAGAGTTTGTTGGATGGTTTGCATGATGAGTTCAATAATGCAATATTTAATTCGGTTGGTAAAGATGAAGATGAAGGGTCTTTGTTGGCTGGAAATATTAATGAAGTTAGAGATGGTGGTTTGTATGGACAGCTGCATGAAATAAATAAAGAGTGAGAAGATGGTTTGAATGCACCCTTGATTCAAATCCAGCCATTAATTCATAAAGAAAATGAAGGTGAAAAGGCTCATTTATTGGCTGCATTGGAACCAGAAAATCCATTTAGTAATTGTCCATGCAAAATTAATGTTACTGTGGTCTCTTCATCCTCCAAGAGAGTCTCTCAGGTTCCAAATAACTCTTTTATGTCTACTGTAAATGAATGTTTCAAGGACTATAGTGTCAAAACCTTACCCCCTTTCTGTAGTACAAGAATTCGTAATAATTGCTCCATTTCTTTGCTCCAGTCAGGGCGTATGTCTTCAAAAATTTGGCTTAAGTGGGTCCTCTTCAAAATAATCTTCGTGAAGCTTTTGATTCAGCTAAAAATGGAAATTCGCCAAAGTTGACAATGCTTACCTCTTCCCAATTTCATCCCAGCAAAGGGTCTTCTCTTATTAGTTTCAGTGTTTTCAAGGCCCAAGGACGCATCTCAAGGCGACAAGCTCTTTGATCGCCTTACGACGAGAGGCATACAAAAACGAGGCCTGAGTGAATAAATATATATATATATATATATATATATTCATTTATTTATTCTTATTTTTATTTTTATTTATTTTATATTTTATTTATCTTGTTTAAATTGTATTTTAATTTTAGATTTAAAAATAAAAAAAGAATTATAAAAAGATATATTAAAATAAAATTTTAAAAAATGAAAACCGAATTTAAAGTAAAGAAGAAATGAAAATGAAATTTTAAAAAAATATTAAAACAAATAAAAAAGTAAATAAAATTAGATTTTTTTAAAATAAATTGAAGAAGGAGAGTAAGAAGAAGATTAAAACAAATAAAAAAGTTTTTTTTCAGCCTTTTTTCTGTGGTTCTTCTTCTTCTTCCTCCTCCTCTTCTTCTTCTTCAAGCCGTGGGTTTTTTTCAGCCTTTTTTCGTGTGTTTTTCTCAGCCTTTTTCCGTGGGGTTTTCTTCTTCTTCTTTTTTTCCCGTGGGTTATTCTTCTTCTTTTTGTCCTGTGGATTCTTTTTCTTCCCTAAAAAAACGTGAACTTAAATGAGACGCTCACCGTGCTTCAAGCGAAGGCGAGGCCAAGGCGCACCAAGGCAAGTGCCTGATTGAAGGCGCTCGCTTGGTGTTTCTTCGAGGTGCACGAGACCCAGGTCTCGTCACCTCTCTCCTCAGTCGCGCGCCTGACCTCCCCTAGAAAACACGGATTACTTTGGCTGTTGGGCAGATTCATTCTACCAATAATAGCTTCGTAAAAATTTCTTTGGAGGATGATCTCTCCGACTTTGATTCAGAAACTTGCATTAGTTTTAGCAGCATTGATTTCCCTTTTAAAAGTCCGACTGAGGAGACAACCAATGGTCTTTGGGAGGGACCGTCCTTTTTCAAAGACCTCATTAATCTTTTTCAAGAAATCTCTTCTACAGATAATGTTATCATCAGTGCAACACCAAATCTTCAGTTATGTCTCCCTCACTAAGAAAGGTTGCATCTCCCCCTTCTTATTTCCAGAAGGTTGGAATTTCTTTAATTCCTTTCGCGTCTAGTTTGAATATTTGAGGTTTGGGAGTTTTAGTAGTGCCTTTTCTTCCAGATTTTCTTCAAGACACTTAGCCCAGATTTTGTTTTATTCAAGGATACTATGCTGAAATCAGTTATTTGCAAAACTATCAATTTATGTTATCCTTGTGAAGTTCCAATGAATTTGGATGGGTTGAATTTAAAGCTTGGGGCAAGTCTGGAGTTTGGTTGTTTCTTTGGGATGCTGGAAAAATCACAATTTGCTTTCTTATTGATGTTTGAAATAGCATTTCCTTTTTCTGGATTCCAGAAACTCAAAAAAATTAAAGGAATTCTGAATTCTTGGTTTTGGTTTCTGTTTTAGCACTAATGGTCTCTATTTCTTTGATCAATATGGTGGGCCATTTACCTTGGAAATTAGATTATTTGTGAGTGTTTTATGTCCAATTCTTCACAACAAGCTAGGTCAGAGGAGTTATCTCTTTGGAGTAACCTTTCGATTGTAATCAGAGGTTTTTTGAAGACATCTCCAAATCTTTGCTTTGGTTCATTGTTGGAGGCATCTATTTTGCTGCCGCTGATGAGGTTGGCGGCAATTATGTAATAGATTTTGTTGTGGTTTCAATTTGTTTTATTAATCTTCAAGAACCTGAAGAAGAATTTATGGATAGGTTTACCAAAGCAGTTATTGTTTTGGAAAACACCCTTTTTGAAGTGGGGTTGTGGAAGCTCATGCTCAGGTTATTGATTCTAAAATATGGATTCTCAAGGATCTGTCTGGTGATCAATTTGGGTTGGAAATTCTAGAAGATCATTGCAATTGATGGTTTATTCTTTGTTGAAGATGTTAATTTTGCTCTTGTTGCTACGATGCTGGATGTTTCTGAGTTGTCATGAGTCTTGAAGCTCTTTATTGAATCCTTGCTTCTCTTTTCTTCTAAGCTCTTGGTGTTTCATCTGATGAAGAAGTTTTATGGGGAAAAGATTTATTGTTTTCATTATTTCTTCTAGTTCACTGATGCGAAATCTTCAGGCTCTTTCTCTAGTTCTTAGTTGATCATTTTAGATGTTTGTCTTAGAATTGGATTTATTATATTTGTTTCTAGCTTCTCTTTTTTTCCTTTTATTCTATTTTCACTCCTTAAGGGAGTTTGTATCCCTTAAACATTTTCCGTTTCATTATATCATTGAGAAGTTGTTTCTTGTTAAAAAAAAAGGAGTTGTACACCTCTTAAATTTGAGAATATTTGTATCTCTAATACTCTTAGACTGAATAAGTATTTCATTTTCGTTCCTCGATGCATTTGATGAGTAATCCCAAGAGTCTTGGTAGATGTGTGTTGTGTTGTCCACATTCAACGACTATTGATGATCATAGATAGAGATGCAAGCTGTAAATTAGGGATATTATTCTAAGATTGTCTCCTTGTACATGTCACATTTTTATAGCCGTGTTTTTCAAAACCTTATCGATTCCTTACTTTTAGGATCTATGATTTGGGTCCTCCGAGTTCATCCCTATTCTTTTTCACTCAGTGAAAATAAGAAAATATTGCCATCATACATAGCTTCACTGATTTATCATTATAACTTATACTGCATTAGTTCTATAGGCTGTACAAGTGTCCTAGGGTTCTAATCTAAGATTGGTTTACAATATTTACGTTTTTTGCAATGTGAATTCCTTCCTAGTTATTGAAAGCATTTATGGTTGTGATCGATTCGGGTGGCATTCTATTGCCAAGATGACTTCTAGTTCTCAGAGTCCTTGGCACAATGTTTCCATCATATGGAGAAATATACTTGTTTTAAAGTGGGCAATGGTAGAAGAATCCTTTTTTGGCAGCATAACTGGTTGGGTTTTTTCACTTTGATGTCAAAAATTTTCCGTATTTTTAAGCTATCTAGTGGTGCTATTGCTGATTTTTGTTTTTGGGATTCATCTCTCGAATATTGTTCTTCGTTGACCGCTGAAGTAGGTAGAAATTACTGAGTTTAGTTCCCTTACTGATTATCTTAATCTCATCTCCCGAAATTCTCATGAAGATTCAAAGAAATGGGGTTTAGACTCATTTGGCTTATTCTCAGTAGCTCTCTTTTTAAGCACTTGGCTTCTTCTCCTCCATTATCAAAGGACTTTACTAGGTGTCTTTGGAAATCCAAAAGTCCAAGAAGAGTTGATATCATTATTTGGATTCTATTATTCAGCAACCTTAACACCGCCAATGTGATTCAAAGGAAATCTCCTTATATGTCTCCTTAGTCATCTATTTGTATGTTATGTTATCAGCATGAGGAAACTCTGAATCATATTTTCTTTGAATGTCCATTTGCAATGGATATTTGGTTTCAGCTTTTTAGTTCCTTCAGAATGCTATGGGTTTTCTAAAATTTCTTCAAGAGCAATGTCAACCAACTTCTTTTTTGTCATGTCTTTTCTTCAAAAGCTCATTTATTACGAGTTAATGGAGTAAAGGCCGTTATATCAGAATTATGGATTAAACGGAATATTAGAGTTTTCAAAACAAGTCTTCTTCATAGATTGATGTTTCTTGTTCATTAAGGCTTCTCGATGATGTTCTCTTTCTAATATTTTCTTGAATTACTCATTGCTAGACATTTACTTAAACTAGGACTCTTTTCTTTCATCTTCATTTTTATTATCTTTTACTTTTTATTTTTTTTTTCTTTAGATTTTTGTATCTTTTGAGCATTGGACTCTTTTCATATCTTTAATTTTTTTAGTGGCTTTGTTTCTTGTTCAAAAAAATTCCTTCCTATTGAACATGACTCACTTACTTGGCTGATGCCTATATCATGCTTTGATTTAATAAAAGCGAAGCTTTTTTTATTTGTTCTAGTGAATAAGGAATGTTATTTACAATAATGGGCAAACCATGTGGTTCAATGGCATCCTATCTATTTCTTTAGAAAATATGGTTGGGAAGTAAAAGGAGAAGAAACTTTCAAAGGGGTTGGAGAGGTTGTATGAGCTGTAAATTGAGGATTGTTAAATAATTAAGACAATAATTGACTATCTACATCAGTACACAATAATATACATGTTGTAACAATGACCAATTCGTATGTATGTCTTTTTTCAATATTTTAACCGTTGTACTTACAGGTACTTGAAACTGGAGATCTCCTAACGGAAGTCACTGAGAGTGTTGACTACTTTGTGCAAGGGAGAACAATTGCTGCAGGAAACTTGTTTGGAAGGTTAAGTACTATCTTATTTCAGCTATGTAAACTGGCTAGTATCTACTACTTCAGGATCTAAGATGTCCTCTGTGAATGTGAGACCAAATGGAAAGAATAACTCACTCCATTCTATACACTAGAGAAAGATATACATATAAGCATACATGGAAGCTCTAAACTAATAATAGTAAATTACAATAAAGCACAAAAAAAACTAATAAGCTCCTATTTACATAATATACTATAACACTGCCCCTCAAGCTGGAGCATCTACGTTAATCATGCCCAACTTGTTACAAACGTAATCTACTCGAACTCCATTTAAAGCTTTTGTGAATATATCTACTAATTGCTCTCTAGTCTTCACATATCCAATAGACACCAAACCTTGTTGTATTTTCTCACAAATAAAATGACAATCGATTTAAACATGTTTAATCCGCTCATGACATATTGGGTTGAATGTTATATGAAGGGCAGGTTGGCTGTCGCCTCACAACTTGGAAGCCCTCAACTAATAATAGGAAATTACAATAAAGGACAAAAGACTAATAAACTCGTATTTTACATAAATATACTATAACATTTCTCATACGTCAATGCGCCAGAAATACTTTAATGTTTCCAAGTCTTTAATATGAAACTGACTATAAAGAGAATTTTTTACAGACAAAATACCCGATGTATCTTTGCCAGTGATGACAATATCATCAACATATATGACAAGTAGAATAATCTCACTCTTAGATCGTTGATGGAAGATAGAGTGATCAGGCTTTCTCTTCTTCATTTCAAACTGTTCAAGTGCTGGATTGAATTTTCCAAACCATGCTCGTGGACTTTGTTTCAACTCATACAAAGAGTTGCAAAGATGACTTTATCATTCTCTCCCTAAGCAACAAACCCTGGAGGTTGCTTCATACAAACTTCTTTTTAGAGACCACCATGGAGAAAAGGCATTTTTAATGTCAAGATGATGCAAAGGCCAACTCTAAGAAGCAGCTATGGAGATGAATAACCTAACAGAAGTTAATTTGACAATGGGGAAATAGTATCAAAATAACCAATCTCATAGGTCTGAGCATAGCCTTTAGCAACAAGATGTGCTTTTAATCGAGCAATTGACCCATCGAAATTGACCTTGATTGCAAATACCCATTTACATCCTATAGTTTTCTTTCATGTATGACGAGATACTAAATCCTAAATACCATTATCATCTAAAACATCATCTCTTCTATCATTGTTTCATGCCAATCAGAATGAGACAAGACTTCACGAACCGTTTTAGGGATGGCGATAGAATCAAGAGCTTTTGGAGACGATAAAGGGTCATAAGAGACACAAGAACAAATGGGAAAAATATAAGTACGTTTACCTTTACGAAGAGTAATAGAAAGGTCATCACTTGGTCTTAGATGTAATGTCGAAGAATCTTCTAGGACAAGACAACTATCTTGAGGTTGTTGTCATATAAGGTACTTGAGTAATAGGTGGACGAGCAGAGACAGGTATCAAATGAGGTGGATCAAGAGAGAATGTTGGAGAAATAATTATCCAGATAAAGAGATTGTCATCCTTCTCTCGATTCATACTAGGCAATGATTGAGGGAAGGATTTGTTCTCAAAGAAAGTAACATCAGGAGAAACAAGATACTAGTTCAAGCTAGGACAATAACACCTATATCCTTTTTAGAATAACCTAAGAAAATCTAATTCAAAGATTTGAGGTTTAATTTTGTCAGATTAGGACGAACATCACGAACAAAACAAGTACAATCAAATATTTTTTGCTCAATAAGAAATAGTGGTTTTGTCGAAAATAAAACATGATAAGGAACCTCACCATGAAGAACAGATGAGGGCATTCGATTAATTAAGAAACAAGCATGGGAAATTACATCAACCAAAAAATGCATATGAAAGATAATGCTCTTGTAGTTTCAAGAAGATGTTTATTTTTTCGCTCATCAACTCCATTTTGGGATGGAGTATACGCACTAGATGATTGATGGATGATTCCATGCTTACACAAATATGATCCAAGGGCATTAGAAAAATACTCTCGAGCATTATCACTTCTCAAAATTTTAAGGAAAATATCAAATTGAGTTCGAATTTCACTATGAAAATTGCAGAAGTGCGAAACCAACTCAGAACGATTATTCATAAAATAAACCTAAGTTAGGCGAGAATAATCATCAACAAAGGTAACGAAATAACAAAATTCGATTTTGGACACAACTGGACAATGATCCCAAATATCAGAATGAACTAATCGAATAGAGCAGTTGCTCGTTTATTGACCCTAGGACTCGAACTAAGACGATGAAATTTTGTAAACTGACGCAAGTCACAATTTATTGAAGACAAATTATGAAAGTGATGACAAAACTTTCTTAATATCGAGAGAGATGGATGACCTAGACGACAATTGGCTTCAAAAGGAGAAACAAGTCCAAAGCAGACAATGACTTTTGGTATGCGATGATCAAAAGAATAAATTCCTCTAGATTCATGTCCTCTCCCAATAATCTTCTTCATCACAAGATACTGAAAGAAGCAATAGCCAGGATAGAATGAGACACGACAAATAAGGTACGAGTGAGTTTACTAATTGAGATCAAATTAAAAGAAAGTTGAGGTAAATGTAGAACAAATGACAAAGAAAGAGATGAGTGAGGTTTATTGTGTCAGATCCAAGAACAATATATTTTGATCCATCAGCTAACGTGACATTAGTAAGCAATGTAGATGACAAAGGGGTAGAAAATAAATTAGAATACCTGTCATATGATTCATAGCACTAAAGTCTATGACCCATGTGGTAGAAGATGAAAATACACAATAATTTACGTTACCTGAACCAGCAATGGTTGTAATGGAGCTAGGCATAAAAGGTGATGGAGATGCTTTCAATGATTTCTAGTACTTTTGAAATTTTGCAAACTCATCCACAAAATTAACAAATGACTTCCTAGATGAATCATAGATCTAAATAGAGTTCCCAACAAAAAAACCCTAATTCTTTTTTGAATCTGCTTCAAATCCGAGCATATATCAACCAAACTAACTACGCAGAGAGGGCCAGAATGCCAAAAAAGAGTGAACCACAGTGGCAGAAGAAAATTTCGGCCACTCACGTGCCGACACATAGTAGAGGCGGCGGCGGCGTGTGGGACCCACATGCATGGTGTTTTCTGCCCAATTTCTAGGGTACTTCAAATCGGTGGGTGGGTTCCTTTTTTGGCTAGGTGGTGACCTAAAACAAACACTCCAAGGTAGTATTCTAAATCCCAAATCTTAACGGTGCACAAAACTCACAAAACCCTAATTGCCCTAGGAAAAGACCTAGAAGCTCTGATACCATAGTAATGTGGGACCAAATGGGAAGAATAACTCACTTCATTCTATACACTAAAGAAAAATATATATAAGCATACATGGAAGCCCTAAATTAATAATAGTAAATTACGATAAAGACAATAGACTAATAAACTTCTATTTACATAAATATACTATAACACCATGTACTAACTACCTCTTCAATACACCATGTGCTAACACCATGTACTAACACCATGTACTAACTACCTTTTGCATCATATTACTTCAATACCCAAGAAATATGATAGAAACCTCTACCATTATTGATATCTTTGTCGGAATTACAGAGCCAAGGGAGGTTTCAAGAGCTCCCTACCTCTTCAATCACTTATGAAAATACTCACTAGGCAAAAGATGCCCTATCCTTATCTTGTAGCGAAAATATATACAATGTAGTACTAACAAATGTAACAAACTAATAACTTGGGACCATAAAATATTACTCTAGATCCCTAAAATACCCTCATTCCTTCCTTCCTCTTTTACGTGTATACACTTTCACAACAGGTGGTCTATCGAAATATTTTAATGTTCCCAAAGTCTTTAGTATGAAACTGACTATGAAGAAAAATTCTGAGAGATAAAATATAGGATGCATCATTTCCAGTACTGACAATATCATCAACATGTGCGACAAGTATAATAATCCCACTTTTAGATCGTCGATGGAAGACATCTCATTCCAAACTATTCAAGTGCTTGATTAAATTTTCCAAACCATACTCGTAGACTTTGTTTCAACCCCATACAAAGATTTGCAAAGACAACCGACTTTATCATTCCTCCTCTGGGTAACAAACTCTGGAGATTCCTCCTTATAAACGTCTTCTTGAAGATCACCATGGAGAAAGACATTCTTAATGTCAAGTTGATGCAAATACCATCATTGAGAAACAATCATGGAGATGAATAGCCTAACATAAGTTAATTTGGCAATGAGGAAAAAAAATGTCAAAATAATCAACTCGGTAAGTTTGAGCATAGCCTTTGGCAACAAGGTGTGCTTTTAATCGGGCAACTGACCCATCAGAATTGTCCTTGATTGCAAATATCCCTTTACATCCAATAGTTTTCTTTCCTGTAGGACAAGATAATAAATCCCAAGTACTATTATCGTTTAAAACATTCATCTCTTTTATCATTGCTTTAGACCAATCAGAATGAGACAAGGCTTCATGAACTATTTTTTGGGATTGAGATAGAATCAAGAGATGCAACAAAAGGGCATGTAGAAGATGATAAACAGTCATGAGACAAAAAGAAATAGCAAAAGTGCAAGTATGCTTACCCTTAAGGAGAGTAATAGGAAGTTCATCACTTGGTTCTGGATCTGACGTCGAAGAATCTTCTAGGACAGCAGCTTTGGTGGATATTACCTATCTAATGTTTCTTTGGGCTTTTAAGTCTAAACGCTTCTATAATTATCCTTTTTCTGTACAGTTGATCAATTGGGAATTTCTTTTATAATCCTTAAGGTTCTCTATTCTCTTTCATACTTTTCAGATCCTCAATGATAAGTATATGCAGTTTCTTATAAAAAAAAAAGTCCAACAGGTTAAGATAGTTCACAGCTATTGCAAGTTTTCAACTTGCTGTCTATTGTCTTTGACTTGAATGTTTCTAGTCTCTTACATTCCATTCTTTTTAAATTATCACCGTGTGTTATATGTGTGTTAATGCATTATTTGCTAGCGAGGTCACATTATGAGATAAAGGATAAAGGTTTATTTTTCTGTCTATACTCTGTTTCGCATTATTTCGTAATTGTTGTTGATTAAAGTTTTTTTCATAAAATAGTAAGATTCGTGTGCATGTTTTAACCTTTTGTTTGCCTCTTTAGGCGTCGAGTTATCCAGGTCTATGAAAGTGGTGCACGAATTTTGGATGGATCTTTTATGACTCAAGATTTGAACTTGGTAGTTACTGGCAATGAATCTGGTAATGGTTCTGAAAGTTGCACTGTATTGTCTGCATCTATTACAGATCCATATGTCTTGCTGACCATGACGGATGGGAGCATTCGATTACTTGTTGGAGGTATGTTGAAGGATCTTCAAATTATGAATAGAGATGACATGTTATCATATTATATTGTACAATTTTTTAATCTCAGATTATGTTATGTAGTTTCGAGGAAACTTGTTTTCCCTATTATTTGTTAAAAAATTAAAACTACACAGCCCATTCTATAAAATGTAGCTTAGAGAATGCTATGAATTTCTTCGCAACTTTGAATCAAATTGGTAACAAAGCCTCCATTTTCAATAGACTTTGAAAATAGTCAGGTATTTATGCTTATGCAATTTCCGGCAAATGGTGGTAGATCCTATGTAACTCATGAATGTGAAGAATCTGTACAGCAATCTTGGAAGAGTTTAACTATAATGGCTCGACATTTCAGACTTGGTCTACCCAAAAATGCTATTTCATGCACGTACATAACATTTAATTTATTTGATAAAATGCTATGGGAAATAAAAGACATATCCTTATACAATTTGTAAAATAATTTTTAAAATTTTTGATCCCTTAGGAAAAATATAAAAATTAAATAATCTGATAATAACTAATTAAATTTAAAAGAAAACATGGGGAAACCTCACGGCATAGCTGATAGACATCCTTGTCATTTATCCGGTATATCACTGCTATTGCTTGAAAAAAATATAAGGGGGAATAGGTATAAAAACCACTTGGTAAGTAGCTTTGCTAATAGGGTTGAAGATGCATAATATCAGGGTCATGCTTGTCCAAGGCCTTTTGCCCGTGGTGACATGCTCATAACATCCTCTCCCTCCATGCTTTCACCCTATATATTTAGTTTTGCATTTTAATTTGTTTTCCTTACTTTTAGTGGCCAGAGTAGCATATGCATGCCTGTTGGAGCTAAAATGCCTATGTACTATAGGAATGCCATAGTGTCCCTTCTCCCGATTTTGAGTTGTATGCTTGTAGAGCCCTTTTCTTTATCTTATTACTTTGACGCTTAAAACAAGTTTCCCAAAGCTTTCTAAATTTTTTTTTACCACATTTTCTAAAATTGTTTTCTTGAAAATAATAGTCTTATTTCAAGTTGGTTGACTTTTGAGTGAAAGCAAGTATTGCACAATCAAACCATAAGCCTCATTGGAGTGCAATTGTGAGTCCGTGGCACATAGCATACGTGTAACATGGTTATGAATGTCAGAACATGTGGTACTTGACATTTTTAACATACTTATTTATGGGCCAAAATGGAACACTTAACACATTCTCAAAACTTGTGGCGACTCTATGGTGGTGTTAGGCAGATTTTGTGCAAGACTAAACCTTAACTAATTATAGTTGATACCTAGTCAATGGTTCAGGGTCTTGCTCGACAAAGCACCTCTCGTTAAGATGTGCATGGTGTAATAAACATGATTATCAACTCTATGGTGGTGCTAAATGGGTTCTATGCTAGACCGAACCCCAATAGGTGATAGTTGGTATCTAGTCAGTAGGTGCTAGGCCTCACTTCACAAAGCTCCCGTAAAGATTGAGCTTTAATTTTATTAATATTAGGATCAATAACGTTGTATTCTTTTTAACAAGAAACGAAACTTTTCATCAAATTAATGAAAAGAAACAAATGTTTAAAGATATAAACTCTCAAAGGGAGTGGGAAAAATAAAAAAGCAAAACTAAGGAGATATAAAGACCACCCAATCCATACAAATATCTTGCAAAGAAAAGTTAGAAAGTAATTTAGATAGTGAACGTCGTTGTGAAGCTTTCAATCTAGCTGTCTCGACAACAATTTGAGGAGTCAATATTCTATCCCTTGAAATCATCGTGAAATTCTAGTTTAACAGCTTCCAAATTAGTTAGAAGAGAACTCACTTCACTAATTTCCTCATCCTCCAAGAATATTTTATATGTGATTTTCCAAGGGAGGCATTGAACATCCAAAAAATTCGAAACCGAACCATTTGAAACTAAAAATACTTTAAATAGATGAGGATCACGAGTTTTAAGAGGGAATTCAGTAACCAAACATCTTGCCAAAAAACAATCCTCTTGCAATTTCTAATTTTAAGATGTGCTCCTCTTGATAAGATATTCAGGATAACAACTATTATTGTCAACTTCATGGTGGTGCTAGGTGGGTTTTGTGCGGAACTCAACCTAGGAGATGATAGTTGATTCCTAGTCAGTAGATTCAACCCCCACCTGCAAAGTTCTTCATGAATTTATTGAATATCAACATGATAAATGAGGTTAAGTGTCATTGTTTTATAGAAACATATTTGTAACCTGCATGATATCTTATCAAACGAACATGATTTTTAACCTCCTATACAATATGGAAACAATTCAGAAATTCAACTATAATTAGTACAACATATCACATAATACAATCAAAGTTAAACCAAATATCATATTAGTGTATCCAACCAAGTCCAAAGACATTATGAGGCCGAGCCACTTCTATAGTGAATGTAAATATATCTTTTGGATCAACCTAAAATAATTTTGAAACATATTAGGAATTGATAATGATGACCTAATTTATAGGGAAGAGAGTCGGTCAAAAGAGGTGGGAAATTTTAAAGAGAATTTTTTTAAAAAAAACTAATGTGTTCGTGTCTATTTTCTACTTATTTTTTAAAATTGATGGTGTTGTATTTGTGTCGTGTTGTATTTGTGCCACATATTCTTTGTGCTTCTTAGGTTACAATGTGTGTTGAATAAGATCTTTGATGTTGTTTATTATTTGAATCTAAGGGAACCTCATGGTTGTATTCACTACTTTCGGTAATGTTTAAAATGTTATGTTGCATGTCGTCAATGTTTCACATATTTTGACTTTGTCACAGATCCTTCTTCTTGCTCTGTTTCTGTATCTACACCAGCAGCCTTTGGGAGTTCAAAGAAATGTGTATCTTCTTGCACTCTTTATCATGATAAGGGCCTTGAGCCTTGGCTTCAGATGACAAGTACAGATGCATGGCTTTCTACAGGGGTTGGTGAGACCATTGATGGTACTGATGGCTCACTACAAGATCAGGGTGACATATATTGTGTTGCTTGTTACGAAAGTGGGGACCTTGAAATATTTGACGTGCCTAACTTCATCAGTGTTTTCTATGTGGATAAATTTGTATCTGGAAAGCCACACTTAGTTGATTTTCAAATATCGGACTCTCAGAAAAATTTTGAGAAGCTGGATCGAAATTCTCAGGAACTGAATAGCCATGGTAGGAATGAGAATACGCAATACATGAAGGTTATTGAGGTATCCATGCAAAGGTGGTCAGGGCAGCATAGCCGCCCATTTCTTTTTGGAATGTTGACTGATGGGACTATCCTTTGTTACCATGCTTATTTATATGAAAGTACAGACAGTGGCTCTAAAATTGATAATTCGGTTTCCATGGAAGATTCTGTTAGCTCGAGCAATATAAGTTCTTCTAGGTTAAGAAATTTGAGATTTATTCGCGTCCCCTTGGACATACAGGGAAGGGATGATATGCCGAGTGGAATCTTACCTCGTAGATTATGCATTTTCAAGAATATTTCTGGTTATCAGGGATTATTTCTCTGTGGATCAAGACCTGCTTGGTTTATGGTGTTTAGAGAACGGCTTCGAGTTCATCCTCAGGTAGTTGTCTAATCTATTTCAAAAAGTGGCTGAGGTTTAGACATCATAAAATATTGGCATTCTTTTTGTTAAATATTGTTCTGAAACGCCACTTACTAGTTGTGCTTCAATTAGTCATACTCATTTGAGTAAAAACCGGTGGATCAATCATTTTTGTTTGATGTTGAACTCATAAGATCCATTGGTTTCTTAGTTCTTCAGAATGTAAAGTTACTATGCTACCTTTCTTAGTTTTCTTGGGAAAATCTGCCATCTACTTTTTAGTTTCATTAATTGCAATTAGAGTCTGTAGGTGCACGTGAAATTGTTTACTTGTTTTATAGAATTCATTCTTAGCAACTTAGTCTGCTTCCAAAAGAATTGGTGAATGTTAGTTTTCAGACCAGTTTTCTTGTCTTTTTTGTTTGATTTGTATTTATTAATTCTTTTTTTGTTTGTGGGTCAATGACAAGAGTCAGAAAATTCATTTTGGACTTTGATAATTACTTTTCTCATTCAGGCTAGCTATTTTCTAAGGATTATCATAATTCTAATTCTAATACTTTCAACGCGATCTATTGAAATTTAAATTTAAAGAGCTGTATTTTAAAATTTAAATTTGAAATTTATCAGTAATGAAACTTAGTGGCATTATCAGGCTAAAAGTATGTGTATAACGGAAAAAACTTCTAGTAACTATAAATAATTTTGGAAATTTTATCATCATATTTTTGGATTTGTCCTCATTAAACTGGCTGCCTTGGATTCTTGCTCTGTTGTAATTCTCTACTTGGAAACTAGTCAAGGAATACTGTTAGATGTTAACCTTTGTTCTTTTCGGTATAAATTTTATAGGAATGCGATAAGGATAAAAGTTACGATATTATTTAAGATAGTAAGTGTATATTAGTTATTAGCCAAAGGATTGGTTATAAATCAAAGGGGTGAGATGAGGAGGTAAGAAATTGTTTAGTGGATTTAGACTCGAATGATCTCAAGAGAGGAGGGTCCAGGTACCTCAAATTACTTGGGAGTTATTGTTATTCTTCTATCACTTACGTTTCAATATTACTCTAGTTATTTGGATTCTTTCAATAATCTAATCATACAAAATGATGTTTGATTCAGTCAAGATGTTGGTTTGAGTGGTTTGAAATAGCTAAGATTTTTTTTCTAATCATTCTTTTAATTATTGTTGTATTAATTGAGATGCTTTAATGTTCCTTACCCTGCTTTATTAAGCTTTCGGTTTTTTTTTTATTTTTTATTTTTCTCTCTTGGTGTTTGCATCCTTTGAACATTTTTTGTTCCTTTTCATTAATCTATAAAAAGTTCATATATTGTCCAAAAAAAGAAAATGTTTGATTCAAAGCTCAAAATGAAAGAAGCTTGTAGGTAAAAAAAATATTTTAGGAATTGAGGTGGCATATTAATCTTCGTTCCTTAATCTTGGAATTTTAGTTGGCATGTTTTTTGAAGAGAAATTTGAACTTTAATTCCTTTTTTTCCCTTCTCTTTTAATGTGGATTTACTTTATGGAAATTGAAAGATCATATGTGGTTTTCTTACTGAGATCCTCTTTGCCTTTGCCAGTTATGTGATGGACCCATTGTTGCCTTTACAGTGCTACATAATGTAAACTGTAACCATGGACTTATATATGTCACGTCACAGGTTTGAAATTATGTTAGTTTATTATTGTGTACGATTGTTAGCATTGACTGGTGCTTTAATTTTCTAGGGTGTTTTGAAGATTTGCCAACTTCCATCTACGTCAAGCTATGATAATTACTGGCCGGTACAAAAGGTATGTTTTCCCCTCCCTTTTCTAGTTTTATTTTTTATTTCAATCAGTTCGTCTTTCACTAACTTTAGCTGGTACAAAATATTTAACTTTTTCTCAGGTTCCATTGAAAGGAACTCCACACCAGGTCACCTACTTTCACGAGAAGAATTTGTATCCAGTTATAATTTCAACACCTGTGAGTAGTATTTCCATATTTTCTTTCTTTCAACTTATTTTGTTTCCGTACGTTCTCACTTTAACTGATGACTTGCTGTGTACTGTGAATGACACCATGTACAGAATTGGAGTTGGAGCTGAGAGTACAATTTCCTTCAATTATCTTTATTTTTGTTTTGATATGAAGTAATGACCTATGCTGCACAATCAAACTTTTAATAGTTAATTAGTCCGTACTTAGATCTTCTCCTAATATTTCTACAAATTTCGTTGTTGTATGTCTGACACAACATTGACCTGCTATGATGTAACATTTCATTCATGATCTTTATGTTAGGACTAGAGGCCTGTGTACTTTCCTAGAATTAAAATGAAAATTAATAAGAATGAAATCAATAAGAATAGAATTGTTACTTTTTGATGTTTATTAAAATTACTTGAAATTAGAATCAAAATCTATTGATTTTATTATGAATTGTCTGAAACTAGGGTAAGAATCAAACATATCATAATTATAGTACTTCTTTCATATTTCTGACCAACTAAAGATATATTAAGTAATATTTCTAATATTACCATATTAGTACTCTCACATTAGTATACTATTATAATTTATAAATAGTAATTTATTGCATTACTCTTTTATTTGATACTAATATTTTTTTTTTTATTTTAACATTTTATTTGATATTAAAAAATAATAACTCAGTCAAATACAATTACTTCGCTAAAAAGGATTAATATAATGTTATTTAATTTTATTGTTAAGATTTTTAACAATGATAAATTATATTTAAACAATTTAGTTGATATTATTGAATAATAACTAGTTAAAATAATTAACTAGGAAAGGATTAATATTGTATTTTTATTTGAAGAAAACTATGAATACAGATATTATTAAATTTTATTTTTTTGATATTTAATAAGAATGAATTCTATTTTACAATTTTATATATATGAATTGATAATTACTAAGCAAAATGAAATAAAAGTTTATAATATTTTATAATAAAATGATGTCACCTAAAAAAGCTAGTATAATTTTTATTAAAAGAAAAAAGGATTGGTATAAAACGTTGATCAATCTTATTTGTAAATGTTATCCACCAACAATGTTTTATTTTAACAAATTAAATAATTATTTCATATTTTCCCTATCGGAGTCCAAACTTATGCTGTAACAGTAATGTGGCATATCTTTTGCAGGTCTATAAGCCATTGAATCAAGTTCTTTCATCAATGGTTGATCAAGATGTTGGTCAAGTTGAGAATCACAACTTGAGTGCTGATGAGCTGCAGCAAACTTACTCTGTGGAAGAGTTTGAGATTCGCATTTTGGAACCCGAAAAATCTGGTGGTCCTTGGCAAACTAGGGCTACAATTGCTATGCAGAGTTCAGAAAATGCTCTTACCATTCGTGTTGTTACACTGTTGGTCAGTTCTTTTGTTTTTCCTTTTTTCCATCCCTTATTAGTTATTCTTGGTGATCCTTTATACCACAAATTTCTAGCTCTTCCCTTTGGAGTTCTCTTTGACAAAGATAGGCTGTGATGAGTTGTTAATAGTTGGAGAAAAATGACTGAGTAACATACTTTCTTATGTATGTAAGAGGGTGTGGGGGTCTTCTTAACGTGCAACTATATGGGGCCCAAGAATCTTAGTTAGTTATAGAGGTTGATGTATGATTGTTTCGAGATATATAAGGAAGATGTCAATTTGAGAGGAAAATATATTTATCTTATTTCTTGAAGGTAAAATTAGGTCACATATGTAAAAATGAGACATATTACAAAAGGGGAAAATAGAAAAAAACTATTTCACAATGACTAATAATTACAGCTAATATAAAGAAAACATGTTATAAATATCTACAAATAATCTTTCCTAAAATACACAAAACCGACGGAAGGTAGATTTGGGTGAGAGATACGTTATTGTCTAGTTTTGTACTCAGGTGAGTCTTGGGAGATGTAGGGAGTGTTGAAATCTCCCTACATCAGTCTTCTGGTTTTATAAAAAGTTTGACATTTTAGCATTTTGTTCGTTTGTAGAACACAACCACAAAGGAGAACGAAACACTTTTAGCAGTTGGAACTGCATACGTTCAAGGGGAGGATGTCGCTGCAAGAGGAAGAGTGCTTTTATTTTCTGTTGGAAAAGATGTTGATAATTCGCAGACCTTGGTATGTTTGTGGATATTGTTGCTAAAACTTCTTAAATCTTAATATTATCTATGTTGTACGACATGAATTATTAATTTTTTTTCTCCTTTTCTGTTGGCTAATGTTAAAAAAGCAAACCTTAAGGTTGCTAAATTAAAAACTTGCAAGTTCTAACTTCGAAAATGTCTCAGTGATTGATCATCCATATTTCAACCATTTTTTCTCCGTCTTTTTCAGGTTTCAGAGGTTTATTCGAAAGAGTTGAAGGGTGCTATTTCTGCTTTGGCTTCTCTGCAAGGTCATTTATTGATAGCCTCTGGCCCTAAAATAATCTTACACAAGTGGACTGGTGCAGAGTTGAATGGTATTGCGTTCTATGACGTTCCACCCTTATATGTCGTGAGCTTGAACATTGTACGTTCTACTCCCTCTCTTCAATATTCTCTCTTATACATGATATTTACATGTTAAAACTTAAATCTAGGCACCAAACCGAGTATAGCTCAACGGGTTAAAAGCATATTTCCTAGACCAAGAGGTCATGGATTCAAAGCTCCCTACTCCCATATGTTGTTGAACTAAAAAAAAAAAACCTTAAATGTAGGCAGATGACCTTGAGTTGTCCTATATTTCTCATGGTAATGTGAGCAATGTTTGCGGCCAATGTTTTCAAGTTTTTGAATGGAGAGGAAATTTATGACGCAAGACTTGAGCTTTGGTCTCATCCTTGCAATCTTCAGTTATTCCTACTTTTTAAAAAAAACTAAGCTATTGGTCAAGAATTTATCCATTGGAATTATTTCTTATTAGTCTCTCTTCAATAATGGATGGAGCTGCATTTTCACTATCCTTGTACTCCCAAAAAAAAAGGGTTCCAGTCTTACATTTGTAGACCTCAAGCCTTGCTCTTCTTAGAGTACGAATGTGTTATGTGGGACTGCTGCAGGTGAAGAATTTCATACTTCTTGGTGATATACACAAGAGCATTTACTTTCTGAGTTGGAAGGAACAAGGAGCTCAACTTAGCCTGTTGGCAAAGGATTTTGGTTCCCTAGATTGCTATGCAACAGAGTTTCTGATTGATGGAAGTACTCTTAGTCTTACTGTCTCTGATGATCAAAAGAATATTCAGGTAAGCACCTTATTTGAATCTTGTACTCCCTTTGTCTCCTACGTGTAAACTAGCCTTTGCAATAAAGTAACACTCTTTTTAAATCTCTTCACCGGTTCCTAAGTTATTGCAATTGAGCACATATTATCATTGTGGTATCCATGAGATATGTCAAATTACCTATTTATTGGAATATTTTATATATGCCACATCAGATATTTTATTATGCACCAAAGTCGACTGAGAGTTGGAAAGGGCAGAAGCTTCTATCAAGAGCTGAATTTCATGTGGGTGCTCATGTGACGAAGTTTCTACGGTTACAGATGTTGTCTACCTCTTCAGACCGAACAAGTACTACAGTTTCCGACAAGACCAATCGCTTTGCTTTACTATTTGGCACCCTTGATGGAAGTATTGGTTGTATTGCACCTCTTGATGAACTCACGTTTCGTAGATTGCAGTCATTACAAAAAAAGCTTGTTGATGCTGTTCCGCATGTTGGTGGTTTAAATCCCAGGGCTTTTCGCCAGTTTCATTCTTATGGAAAGGTTCATCGACATGGCCCAGACAACATAGTTGATTGTGAATTACTATGCCAGTAAGTTTTGATCCAAAGCTTTTTTAATTGCCTCAATGTGTTCATTGCTTTAAATGTTAGAATAATAGGACTCGGTTTATATTGGAAATATATATATTTTTTAATAAGAAACGAACTAAGATGTCATTGAAAAGGCCACGGCCAACTATAACAACCTACTGTGGACAAGGGATAAGGCATCCCTCTCACAAAGAAGGGCTATAAAAAAGTCGTCCAAATTAAATTGGTTGTGTAGGTTAGGTATTCTTTTCGTAATTCACAGACATTTATAATTTAAAATGATGATCAATTTAAGAGGATCATCCTTCTCTCCCAAAATATCCCTAGAACTATAGAAAAATACAAGACAGACAACACAAATACCAAAATACAATATATAAAAGGATAAACTAGCATACCTAACTACGGAACTTGCAACCCCCTTATTCAAAATATTAAAAGAAAAACTAAATAGAGTTGAAGCTTCTAAACATGAGAATTGACCATATTGCCAATTTTTCCCTTCCTAGAATAAACCTTCTAGATTGGAGGTCTAACATTACCCTGGGGCCAAAAAGACACCTTGTTCCAAGGTGGAAATCAGGAGATTGGTGATGAACAGAGTCCAAGAGCTCCCAAGAATTATCGCAAGAGAGTAAAAATCTTTCCATCGGATAAGCACTCCCCATAAACTAGTCCTCAATTTGACGAATTCCAAGAACTGAGTAGTTGAACATTCCACTCTAAATTTGGAGCCAGATAAGAAGAAATAGTTTGTGGAATGATACCGAACTCAAGTGCCTTCCGTAGTTGAGAGATGTGGTAAACCAAAAGAATTGTGTGGTAGGTGGAAGTTCTAACTCATAAGCCAATGGCCCACTTTTTTAAGAAAACGGAATTTCAATTCCATAGTATAGTTTTCTATCACTGGCCGCCCTTTGTTTAGAAAATGGAATTACAAAAAGGCTGTTGTTCACAGCTAGGTAACTAAAGTATCTTCTCTCAACCCTTTCATTCAGCCAAATTAGTTTAAAGAATACAGGGCATCCTTAGGCTTTGTTATCCTTATAGAGGACGAAGATGGCCATAAGAAAACTTAAAACTAAAAGAGTTTAGAAGAGAAAATATCCAGTTTGAAGAAAAGCAATACAAGTTCAAAACAAAAGATATCTCCTAGGCTAAATACAGGTAGGGCTAAAGCCCTTACAAGTACATTGAAGCCCAAACACAAGCATACAATAAATACACAAAGAAAGTACAAAAGTGGCTCAAGAAAAGGGCAAGAAGTCGTGGGTCTTTCTAGTTCCTTGACCTATGCTTTGGACTCTTGGATTGCTCATGTCTTCTGGCCCGTCAATGTGTTGGAAGCTCGACCTTTCAAATATTGATTTGAACTTCTTCTTCCATGTTGGCCTCCTCGGCTAAAGATACCATAGCTTGTATGTGCTTGATCATGGCTCCTAGTTGTTTCTTCGCCTTGGATATCTTGTACTTGGATCCTGGGGAAGGGTGATAATTCATATTACTTTCTCGTTTCTCTCATTTAAGAAGACCTTGTAGTACTTTCATACTAATGAAAATACTTTTTTTTTTCTCGAACCTAGTTTGTACTGCAGTAGAAAGAAATCTTATTGCCACAAAACCCTATCACCTTTCTTCTTTGAGAAAGTTAGATGCTCTCTCCTCAGGTGCTCTGTATCTTTGCGTAGGAAACCTAGTTATCTCTCTAGCGATAGTTGAATCACAAATAGAAGTTAGTTTAATATCTAGTCTCTTTGAAGATTCCCACCATTTTCTTAACCTTGTAAAGACCATCCATATCCAGTCAAACTGAATAGGCAGCTTGTCTATGTTATGATATGTATATATATGCGTGTTATTATGTATTTGTCCTTAATAGTAATTGTACATCTTTTAAGGTTAGATTAAGGTTCTCTTGTGTACCTATATATAGAGACCTTCTCATACTGAATAACATAACTTATTTTTC
>JAOANK020000049.1:4018440-4054486 GCA_026257165.2 Telfairia occidentalis | reverse complement strand
TGTCTCCACATGAACGTTTAGGATCGAAACGTTTGTGACACTTTACAACACTTGTAACAATCACAAAGCGGGTCGTAGCTGTAGTGTCACCAGGATAAGGCACCTAACCTTATCCATATACTACAGATCATTTAGGTTATTCCTTAAACATGATCCGTATGTATGTCTCCACATACATGTTTAAGTTTCTCATAGAATAACCTTGGATCTTAGTTTATTGGAATTGAGTTTCTGCACACTAAATGTCGAATAAAATAACTCTTATTTAATTAAATGAATAATTTGAATGAATTACAAGACCACGAAGGTTTATTGCATCAACCCCAACAATATATATATATATATATATATCAGGTATATATATCAATTTTGTAATATATATACCTCATATTTATTTGGATTGGATTGCATTAAAAGGAGAAATCTAGTATATTGATTATTGCATTGTTGGTTGGACATTTTTATTCGTCTTCTTCCACATTTTTATTTGTCGTGGATTGATATCATAAACCTAGTATATTGATTATATAAAATTTTAGAATTATTATTTGAATATACTAATATCGATTACATATATTGCTCTACATAAACCTAGTATATTGATTATTTGAATACGTGTGTTATTTGGATGGTTTTATTTGGAAAATCTAATGTATAAGCTTAGTATACTGAAATATTAGTTATCACATATACTGAAATTAATTGGCCATGAATAAATCATATGTTGCAAATGTACGTAGAATATGGGCCATATTAAATACTGCATTTGTTTTGATGAGGTCTTTAGAATCATATATTCCAATTAGAATTTATGCATATATACCACTTATATTTCTCTAACATGTTAGTTATCACATATACTGAAATTAACGCCATGAATAAATCATATGTTGCAAATGTACGTAGTATATAGGTCATATTGACTACTGAATTTGTTTTTATGGGGTCTTTAGAATCATATATTCCAACTAGAATTTAGGCATATATACCACTTATATTTGTCTAGCATGTTAGAACATGAATATTTTATGCATATGTACCATATATATTTTTGTAATATGTTATCTTTTTGTTCATCCACGAATATGGATATATTATATATATACCAATAATATACAGTGTATCAATATGAATACACTATTTATACCAAGAATATAAACTACTGGATTGGATTGCATTGAACAGAGAAATCAAAGTTTAAAATAATTGAAAAATAGTATATTCTAAATTTCGCCAATTTCAATGGTATTGATCACATTATGAGCAAGAAGAATCAAGAAATATCATGCACTAAGCCAAATCTATTGTCAACATGGGAAAAGTCCAAATGTGAGAGAAAATTCCTAAATACTGACATCATCAATTTTAAAAAATCTTCTATTTAATTTAACTAGAAAAGTTCCTACAATAGTAACTTATATAATCAAGTTCTCCAAAATTCAGCATAACATTGAATCTAGAAAAACCATTCCATGCAGCAAAAGCTATATAAACGTTGTTCATACAAAAAAATGAGTGTTTATATCTAAAATCGATTTATGAATAGTTTATATAAAATCGGTTTACAGAAAAATGGGTGCTATACATATACAGAAAAATCAGTTTTTGATGGAGCTTAAGCATCTTATTCAATTGAGCTATGCTCAGATTGGTTCATGGTTATGTTTATTAAATCTTTGTACTTGTTTTAATAAATCTCTAAACTTTTGAGGTTGTCTATTTTGTATTTATAGCTTAAAGTTTTCTAATAAATTCCTAAACTTTAAATTTTATGTCTAATATGTCACTATTATTAACTTCATCAGTTTCATACTTACATGATACATTGATCGTATTATTTAAGAATTATATGGCAAGTTGATTTCGAGCAATTTCAAATGGTAGCATAAGTGCTAAATTGGAGCATTGAGAGACCTTTTAGATTAAATTGAAAGTCCATAGCCTATAACAATATATTTAAAGTAAGAACTAAATAGATATCGCCATAAAACTATATACCAAATTTAACCTTTTAATATCCATAAACTCAAACTTATAATTTAAACAGAATAATAATAATATGAGTTAGAATAATTTTGGTTAAATTACAAGTTTAGTTTATAAACTTTTAAAAATGTGTCTAATAGATTCCTAACTTTAAAAAGTTTGTTGTATTTTGTATTTTCAAATATGTGTTTGTTAGCATATTTAAAAATTGGATCTCAATTTAAAAGTATGTTCAATGTGTTTAGTAATATAATTATAAACCATAAAAATGGTAATTATATTAACTGAATATTTAGTTTCATCTCAAATATTATTAATTATTTTATCAACATGTTTCAAGGTATAAAATTGGTATAATTAACATTTTATAATATTATATAATTTATAATATATTATATTATATATATTTTTATTTTGACAAAAATAAAATAAGTTGACATAAAAATGTTGTTTTCAATATTTTTACTGTATAAATCCAATAATAATTTTAAAAAACAAATTCATCAAATACATTGTTGAATGAGAAATTTTGGCAGATCAAAAGACGCCACGTGTCATCTTAGTAGCCGGTAACACCAATCGGTCTGACCAAATTAAAGTCAGGATGCAGTCCAAGATCAAATGATAATTTGGCTAAAAAGCTCGAATTAGTTTAAAATAAATTGGACTAGGCTCGATAAATGTAAATCCATTAGGGTTGTTGAGTCGAAAACCTATTGTTGGAAAATTTGGTCTAAAGAAAGGATCGGACTCAAAGCTCAAATAAGCCTAAGTCCAAAGAATGAGCCCAAATTCAACTAAGCCCAAGCCCACATAAAGGTTGTGGAAAACTCTATAAATAGAGAAGCCACTATTTCATTTGGGAGGACAGATAATTTACTTCCAGAACATTGAAGACTCTTTGAAGACTTGAAATTCTCCATTTGAAGACTTCAAAGATTAGAAGACTTTGAAGATTAGAAAACAAGCTAAAGACTTTCAACAAGCTACAAGTCGAAGACCTTCAACAAGCTACAAGCCGAAGATCTTCAAAAAGCTATAAGCTACAAGTAGAAAACCTTCAACAAGCTACAAGCCAAAAACTTTCAAGAAGCTACAAGCCAAAGACCTTCAACAACTATAAGTAGAAGACCTTCAACAAGCTACAAGTAGAAGACCTACGAGAAGCTACAAGTCGAAGCTCACCTTCAACAAGCTACAAGTCGAAGACTTTCAACAAGCTACAAGCCGAAGACTCCAAGATCAAGCTTAAGCCAAAGCTAAAGTTCTTCAACAAAGCTCAAGACCGAAGTTCTTCAACGAGCTCGAAGCTGAAAATCTTCTACAAGCTCGAAGCTAAAGGTTTTCAACAAGCTCAAAGTCGAAGACCTTCCACAAAGTCAGTGTCAAAGTTCTTTAACAAGCTCAAAGTAGAATACCTTCCACAAGTTAGAAGCCGAACACCTTCAATAAACTAAGCGAAGTCTCTATTTACCTAAGAGAAGAAATCATAGAATATACATTAGAGATTGTAATACCACATCACACTAAATTAATACAAAAATCAAATTCATTCCACACATCTCCATTTCTTCGGAAATCTCTTGTGAACACACATATTCACTAAATCTTTCATTTAGTGAATCTGAAAAATAAGAAACACAATTGGAATTGCATACCAAACAAATCTATGTCTAATAGGTTACACAAACTGTCTAATGGTCTTTAAAATTTCTATTTTGTGTCTTATAAATCTCTTTCATATAATAAAATTTTAAAAAATTCACGAAAAAGAGTTTGTGATTTTTAATATCATAACCTTTCAATTTAATCTGTCAATCTAAACATATCTTAGTATATAAAGCATCAACTACTATTATAAAAATGGATGGTTCCATCTTTCAATCCCACAATTGTTTGAGGAAATAATAATAATAATAATAAAACCTTTCAATTTTATGTCTCTGGGTGTGTAAATTTTAAAAATCATTAATACAAAAATTAAAGATTCTAAAGAGTAATCATTATTCAAATAATCATAACTCAACCGATGAAAAGCGTTATGAATTTACATTGCAGTTGTAGCTTATAAAAATAGCGAAAAAGACTCGTGAATCGAGAGCACCGAAGTGGTTCCATCAATGTCCTTTAGTCAAAAGTGAGACCCAAGAAATTTTGCCTACGATCTCCTCCAAAAATCGAATTACAGCTCAATTGATCCTTCAATGGTGGAATGGCCAATTTCCCAATGTCTCTGACCTCTCACCTCCTCAAATCCACTCTCGCTCTCTCCCTCCCTCTTTCCCCTTCCATTTCCTTCTCTTCCAAATGTCATTTCTCTTCTTCTGTTTTCGCCCCTTGCCCCCTCGTCTCGAGGTTCTCCCGGTGCTGCCTCTTCACCAGCACCGCCATGGGCTCCGCTCCTGATGCTACCATGGATGCTGTCCAGAGGCGCCTTATGTTCGATGACGAGTGCGTTTCTTGTTACATCCCTTCTGTTATTGATTTCCCAGTTTCAGTTTTTTTAATTTTTGTTTTGGGGTTCTTTGTTTGGTTCATTTTTTGAAAATTCTATGTTTCGTTGAGTTGTTCTGGTTTCTGTTTCTGCCATGGATGCTGATGTTTTGTCTTTTTGTTGTTGTTTGGCTTCTGGAAGGAATTCTCTAGGCTGTTTGGTAAAATTGTAGAGGATTAGTGGAGGTAGAAAAAAGAGCCTAAGGGAATATGTTAAGTCCATGGGTTAAAATTAGCTAGTGTTCCATATTTAGATTGTGCTGTAGGATTCTGTTTTCTAGCCATAATGGTGCTTCTAACTTTCAAAATCATTCAAGCTAGAGGTTTGATGAAACCCTTTAATGGTGCTCCGTATTTTTCAACAATACCATCTTGGTGGAGTTTTAAGTTTGAAAACTCACTTGAATCAATGGTGCATGACCTATTTATAATAACAGTGTTTGGTGGAGGAGATTTGAGGGCGATGTTGTTAGAGATTCTGTTGCATCCTCCCTTAGACTTGTTTATCTGCTGCTATGTGATGTATTTGGATCAATAGGAATAATAAGCTTTTCGGGGGGAGGGAGAGGTCTTGGGAGGAAACTTGAGAGGTCATTAGATTTAATACCTCTTTCTAGGCATCTGTTTCGCCTTTTTTTTTTTTGTAATTATCAGCTGGACATAATTCTTTTGGATTTGAGTCTATTTTTGTAGGACTCCTTGTTTGGGGTTTTTTTTTTTTTTTTTGTATGTCTTGTATATTCTTTCATATTTCTGTTTTGCAATGAAAGCTTGGTTTTTCATTAAAAAATGTAATAATAATGACAGTGTTTGTTTGTCACATGGCCGAAAGTTCAAAGACGTCTAAGAGTGAACCATGATGCTAAAACCACCAACATAACATGTATATTTTCCCTTTTTTGTCCCATTTTGTGCTAGTTTATAAGGGCAAGGTTATTTGGACAAGACTTAAAACTTAATTATTTGATAGGAACTATATTGCATTTGGATAATTCGAGAGACCCTACTAGCTCTTCCTGTTACATTTAGTTCATCCAAAATCTCGACACCCTCACATTTATCTAGAGTCCTATATACTTACAAACTAGCTCACCCCTTTTGCATCACACAAACTTCCCACCTAACCATTAAAGGGTCCTAGCTACTCCATTCTGACCAGAATTTCCTTCAACATTCTTTCTATGTTGATGTATTGTGGGGGCCTAACACTATTCTTTTAGGTTTAATTAATTTTTTATTTTCATATGAACTTGTACAAGTAGATCTGCCTCTTTTTCTGCTTCCCTTTCTTCTTTCTTTCATTACCTTTGTCATTATGTTCTCATTGATAAATGGCTTAATCATGTCAGAAACTGATGGATTCTCTTCAAATGAAACATTGCAGATGCATTTTGGTGGATGAAAGTGACAACATTGTTGGTCATGATTCTAAATATAATTGTAAGTAAAAATCTTCCTCTCAAAGCTCTTTTGAATATTGATCATGATTCCAAATATTATCATGTGTGATGTTCTGTTTGCTTTTTACCGCTTTTGAATCCTTATCAATAGTCTCATCATCAAGTGTGCAGTTTTCAGTCCGAGTCATAAGTTTTCTTGTTCCTTTTTCACTTTGAGGAAAGCATTTTCTGAATAACTTCAATTTTATTTATTATAATGTTAATTATAAAATAGTATCATATATTTGCTTGAATTTCATCATTGCGTGGCATTCCATGAAGGGTGTGTTTTGGATAACTTTGGAAACAAAATGCATTTTAAATAAATTTTTTTTTTCTATGAGCACTTTTGAAAAATTAACAATTTGAAGTGTGTTTAATATAGTTTCTTAAGTAATTTTAGATAATCAATTCTGTTGTTTTAAAAAAAACACTTAACAAATAAAATGCACAAAAAAATGGACTAATTTAAGAGCTATTTTTGAAGAAACACAAGGGAGATGGATTATCCAAAAATAATTTAAAAGTGTTTAATCGAAATTGTTCAAAATATGTAGTAAAAAATAATGTTTTAAAAAGTTTTTGAGACTTACGCCTTGAGGCTCGCTTCGAGGCAAGGCTATAACTTTTAGCATTGAGACTTACGCCTTCTTTGGACCATAAGAGGCTTACGCCTCTCATAGAAGAGGCTTATGCCTCCATGAAAATGCACTGAGGCTAGTCTTTACGCCTTATAATGATTAGAAGAACAATATTAAATTTTCAAATTCTACAAATATAAAAAGTTTCTTAATGTATGGAATGCTAGTACATGAGTTGTGACTATTCAATCTGTTACTACTTTTACTACCTAGGCTTTAAAAACATTGAAGACAAAAATTTATAGAATAAGTCAAATCTTACCGTGATAATAGTAGTGATGTTAAGCATGTTCTTCTAGAATTTTTATTTGAGTAGCAATTGACAGGGGGTAATTTTTTTTATGTTTCTGTATAACTATTACATTTAGCAATAATTGATTACACAAATTTAAGATTTGTATAAATTTTTTTATTAAAATTGAGGCTTACCACTTACGTCTCGCCTCTTCAAGAAGGAAAGCCTTGAGACGGCTTTTAACCCTTTTAAAACATTGGTAAAAAATAAAAACATATTTGTAATTAATAGTTTCACATTTGAATACAGTGTAATGAAACAAATTTATTATAAATAGTATTTTTTATAAATATAAAATATAAATACTATATTTATAAACATTTCTTCATGAAAAAGTGTTTAAATTATAAGTCATGCTAAATAGACTCGAAGTGCTACGTCACCTCATTTTGTGTGTATTTTGAACACAAACTTATGTTAAGATATGTTAATTTTAATTAATAAAAAAATAAGTATTAGGAAGCACTTCTTGTAGGAATATAAACTTTCTTTTCAGATTGACATGGATTTTAGTGGAATGTACCTCTTGTATCTCCACTGCGCTTCTCCTCCTCTTCACATGAATTTGTAGGATTTCAACTTAAGACATTGACGAGACAATGGGAAGCACCTACTTCTTCTTGTGTTTCTTCTTGTTGTTTGACCTTTTATTCTGATCACCTTGATCTATTTTTGGTTTATAATTTGCAGGTCACTTGATGGATAATATTGAGTCAAACAAAGCGCTCCATAGAGCTTTCAGTGTCTTCTTATTTAACAATAAATTTGAGTTGCTTCTTCAGGTATGTAGTTACAAAATTTTGGGTAGGAATCTATTCGCTTATGCTTAGAGCATCTCCTACCCATAATTCATCTCTTACTGAGACAATCTTCGTTTTATTCCCCCGCCCCACCCCTCCCTCCAAAAAAAAAGGGAAAAAACTGATTAACAGTGAGAAAAACCTACTATTTTCTATAAAAGTCTCACACTCGAACTGCTTTTGCCTAAACCAAGTACACACAGAACGCGTGACATGAGACGAGGCAAGAACAAGCAATAGGACTCAAAATAGACCTCCTATGTTCCCTCATGCATCAATATGTGGCGATGGCAACATGTCAAGTGCGACATGTGCGGGTTCTTCAAGCTAACAGCAAACCTAACCTGGCTCACTCCGCCTGGGGTGGGTGTTGTTGACAAGTGGCCACTCCAAAATGATGATACAAATTTCAAACTCTAGCTCCTTAAAACGAAATTCGAACAATCTTGAGAAGAACCCTAAATGATGTCCAATACCATCAAGTCATATGGGTATATATAAATTATAAATAGGCATACATGAAAGAGTATAAATTATATTAAGGGCAAAAGAGCAGTAGAATCCCTAGATCTAATATCTTTTACACTATCTTGCAAATAATTTATAGTTTAACCACCTTTTCCTTTTCTTTCTTATTAGCAACGTTCTGCTACAAAGGTAACATTTCCTCTTGTTTGGACGAACACATGCTGCAGCCATCCATTGTACAGGGAATCTGAGCTTATTGAGGAGGATGCACTTGGTATACTTATGATAAATGTATCATTATAAAGGTCATCTAAGCTCTATCACAAACACTTTTTCTTGTTGAACTCTAGGAGTAAGGAATGCTGCACAGAGGAAACTTTTTGATGAACTTGGTATTGCTGCTGAAGACGTGCCGGTTGATCAATTCATTTCCATCGGCCGCATTCTCTACAAGGCACCATCGGACGGAAAATGGGGAGAGCATGAGCGTAATTATTCCAACTCTTTCGTTTTAAAATCATCTGTTCTACACTGTATTTATTTTGCTTGTAGCCATAAATTAGGATACCATAATATTGTTACTTATGGTGTGTTAGAAATGGAACTGAAATTGTTGAAGTAGGATAAGCTCTACAAAACATGCATCTGCTTGTTTCTGGAAGTCTTGTTTAAATTTGGTCCAATCATTGAGACAAAATTTCAACAATTTTATTAGGTAGGTCCCTAGTTATAGTTCCTATAGTTTGTTCCCTGCCTTGAACAAACCCTGTTAGAGTGGACTACTTCAGATTACACTATATTTAGATCGTTACGCCGTTGAGTTGAGCTCTTGTTAAAGATATGTATAAATGATTAAATATATCTTAATGTATCAGAAATTTTGGATTCAGTGGTGAATATGGTACCATAATTGGAGGTCTTATGTTTAAAGTCCTACAATATCATTTTCTTCCTTCTAATATCGATAGTTCACTCGACAGGGGTTTTTGGCTAATTTTCAAATCTACAAAAGGGAGCATTAAGAATAATATAATATAAACTATTAAACATACCATAAACTATCAACTTAAGTTTGTTGTGTTTCGTGACAATTCAATAGTTGTCCTATATCTTGTTGCTTGCAGTTGATTACCTCCTTTTCATAGTTCGGAATGTCGATGTCAATCCAAACCCCGACGAAGTAGCGGATATCAAATACGTAAACCCGGAACAGTTGAAAGAACTGTTGAGGAAAGCAGAAGCTGGAGAGGATGGGCTGAAGCTGTCACCTTGGTTCAGGCTGGTTGTGAACAACTTCTTATTCAAGTGGTGGGACCATCTTCAGAAGGGAAGTCTCCATGAAGTTGTTGACATGAAAACCATTCACAAGCTTACTTGAAACCAGGTTGCAGCCTACTTGCAGTCCTGAATCTCCACCCATATTTTGTTGGTGATTTTGTGTGATTATGATTAGAAACACAGGTGAGTATCATAATCGGCTCAGGTAGACTATTTATGTAACATTTTTACCAAATACCTTGAAAATTTAAGAAATCTAGACTTGGGCAAACACTAAGGATGTGTTTGGTATGATTTTTAAACTATTTATTGATAGAAATTTTTTTTTTCAAAATTAATAGTATTTGGTTAAAATTTCGAAGAGTGCCTTTAATAATAATAAAAAATTATTTGAAAATGTGTAAAAACATATAAAATACATTTAAAATTTTTTAAATTAAGTATTTAATTATTATTTTTTTTAAAAAACGCTTATATAATAAATGTTTTACTTTAAAACAGTTTTTTTAAAAAGTTATATCAAACATGTACTAAGGCAACACAACATTCACTCCGATAGAAAAATGTACTTTTTCGTTCTTGAAATTTTACTTAGGTTGTATTTATCTTATTTTTTATTCATGGTGTCAATACTTTTGGTCTTGGTCATTAACTTTTAATTATTTAAGGTTGATTGGATTTATTTTATTTTATTTTTAAGAATGATGTCGATTAAATTTATTAATTATATATATATATATAAACGACATTAAAGTTCAAATTTTGTTGAAATTTATGAATTTTAGGAAAGTTATTTAATGATTTATCTATGCATTAATCAAACATAATTTTGTGTAATGTTTTAGTTTATTAAAATTAGTGAATTTACCAAATAATTTTACATTACTTTTCGTTTAAAATTAATTTGTGAATAGCAAAAATTAAATAGATGGTTAAAATTGCAACACTTGTTTAAGTTTAGTCAACTTATTTTTAGTTTCAATCCATGAAATTTTTTTGTTTTTATTTCAACAACATGAGGGGTGGAGATTCGAATCTATAACCTCTTGATTAAAAAGATATATTTTGAGTTATGCTCAATTTGATTTCAATAAATGCAACCTAAATATCAAAAGTATATTTTTACAAATTTTAATTTTGCATCCGTACTTTCCTTTGAGTTCAAAGGAAAGTATTTGTTTGCTTATTAAAGGAACAAGTTAATGTTTAAATTACAATGCTAATATAATTACTATTACAATGAATTTTGTTTCATCCATTTTTTTAAACAACAAATGTTGGGAAGAACTTTAAAATGCTTTAACTTTGAGCTATGGCTTTCGTTTCATCGAATTGGGCTAAAACGAGTGAATAATAATAAAAGGATCTTATTCAAATATTTCATAAATTTACTTGCATTTAAATTTTTAATTTTGTGTGTTGATCAAAGTTTTAAATGTTGATGTAAACAAAAGTATTGAGGTCTCAATTTATAGAAATATCAATATAATATTGATACCGACAGATATTTATTATTAAAAAATCATTAAAAAAAATTAAATTATTTAAATTAACAAATAAATATTTCATCATTTTTTAACGAGTTAAAATTTCTTATTATTGAATATAACATTCATATTAGTGAGATTTTTTTAATTTCATCGATTTCTTAATAATATAATAAAAATGTCAACTCACCATTTATGTCGATGTCAAATCCATGAATATATAACTGGATCATAGTCAAACTTATTTAACAGTAGTCATTTTTTGTTAACTGTTTTTAAAAGTCAAAGCTTATTTCCTCACAATTTGTTTGATATATTTTTCATATTTTTCTTAAAAGCACATTTAAATTCTAATCTAAATTTAAAAAAAAAAAAAAATTTTTAAAAACCTTTTTTTTTTTTTTTTTTTTATTTATCGTTTTCAAATTTTAGCTTAGATTTTGAAAAAAAGGAATAGATAACAAAATTTTCAAAAACAAAATGATTAACCTAACAGATTCTAAACCAAAAGTTTAGAAAATTCAATGACCAAGGTAAAAGGACTCACTGTGTAAGGATGATTGACCCAGATTTATAATTTGAACTACATTTAATGAAATCTATTGTTTCTAAGTACCAAAATGAATCAGATAGCAGTAAAGAATATAAACCAAAATGGGTTTTTATTGAAATTGAAATAAAAGATTTTCTTCTCTACACTAAACCTTCAACCAATTTCAAGAGTAGGTTTGAGAGAATGTATGTGTGTTTGGTATTACCTTACCCTAATCGACCTTTCTTCCCCACTGTAAGAACCTAATAAAAATGTTAATTTGGAGGAATGCCCCCATTCCCTTCTTTTCCTCCAAAAGTTAGAATGGCCAGGCTACAAGATACATGTACAAAAAAGGACCTGATACTCATACCAACAACTCTGTATTTACACAAGTTCCATTAACGCCGCCCTAAAGTTCAGTCAAATCAAAATACTGAACAATGAATCATCTTCTATGACTTTGAATCTCTTCATTAAGAAGCCGAGTCAGCACGTCTCGATCAACTGTTGGCCTATTATCATTTAAGAGAGTATAGAGTGAATTTAGTTCTTCAAGGTTTGCCTTCTTCAAGAATCCCCTAAGTACTATATCGACAACCCCAGCAGGCCTAGGATCCGCCCCATGGTGCCTTTCGGTTGTTTGCAAGTTTCGACTAATAATTTCTGTTGACTGAGACGGTTGTGGACTCTGTACTTGAGGCCGAGAATAGGGCCGAGAGTCCCAATACTCACCACATACTCGATTTCGATCCATTGCCTCAATGGCCTGCATAAGTATGAAGCAATGCACCAATATGAGAAGCCTATTATTAACCATGAACAGATATAGATCAAGTGTTCTCCTTTCAGGGAAAGTTCTTCAATGTATCTACTTAAATATTCGGAACAAGCCCACCACAACGATACGAACCGGCCATGAGGTGCCTATTCTCCCCTACCCCCAAAGACCCCGAGAAAATGCAATTAGTCAAAGCTGACAGCAGTTTTGCCAATTTTCATATATCGTGCAACCACCATAGCCCGAGGAAGATCACTAAGTGACTTTTGATTTTTTTCCATTCTTCAAATACTTGTAATACTTCAAGTAGATGTATTCCAAACCACATTTTCAGCTTTGAAATACAGATAACAAATACTTGGATTGGCCATAGGCAGATTTTCTCTTATTATATATACCATATAGTTTGCAACCTAGAAAAGTAGAGTGCATTTTTAAGTAATGATTTACCTGCACAATTGCCGGTGAAGTAAATCCAAACATTTCTAACCCATCTAAACTCCCAGGAGGCTGTAGAGGAGGAAGATTCAGTCTCCCCAACTTATGTTGCTTCGCGATTTCCTGATTCACTCGGTCTCTAACCAACTCCCAACATCTGGCAGCAGAAACATGAACGAACACCTCATTTGGACAATGCTCCAAAGAAACCTGTAAAGAGATTTAAAAATCTAGGTATAATAGATCTCCAATGACAATCACAAATTATACACTTGAACTAAAGACACAAGCAACAATCAGACAGAAGTAATACATGATGCTTGAAAGTGGAACTTGACTGCAGTTAAAAGAAAGAAAGTCCCAGCAACCCACAAGTCTCTACAACTATTGCCATGGTAATATTCAGAAGATAACTGCTAAAAATGTAGTTTACCACTTCTTAATATCCAGAACTAAACTGATTCTATAAAAGATAGAAAACAATACTCTCTCTCTCGGTGAAATTGGGATGAGTAATTTCTAAAATATGAATTAGTGGCTGTGATTTATCCATGGAAAAAAAGGCAATTTGGAATAGAATAATTATGCGTAAATACAACATGATTATCATTGGTGGCTTACTTAAACTCTCAAAGGAAAACAGAGGTGGCTGCCCTTGGCCTATACTCATTCAAAACAACGAAGTCATGCTGAAATCAGTGATTTTCAAGCTTGGACATGGGCACAAAATCAGATTTTTTTTATTTTTATTTTTTTTATACGATGCACAAAATCAGATTTTGAGAAAATCCTTGGTTAGAGTCAAGACCTCTTTGCAACCTTTTCTTGGACATGCATTCGATCTCCAACTCAAAAGAGAAGGTAATCAAAGAGTTATGGAACTCAACTCAAGATTTGGACTTGAGCCTTAGAAATCTTTTTGACAGAGAAATTCAGAACTGGATCCTTTTTCCAGGGAAGATTACTATGGCTGAGTCTAAGCACCATTGTGGACAGAGTTGTTTGGATGTCGATAGCTTGAGCAATTCTGCTAATCTGCCCATTATGATTTGATTAACAACACCCCTAATCTAAATTCTCCACTCTCAAAGCTTATTTGGTCTGGAAAGATCCCCAAGAAAGTAAGTTCTTCCAATGGCCCCTAGCTTACAAGAGCTTAAATACACAAGATAGACCACAAAGATGAAACCCGTCTTTAAATTTCACCTCAAATGTGCATTCTCAGTAAAACAAGAAAATAATGGACCACTTTTTTGTTCATAGGAAGTTTGCTTTTAAAGAATGATACTTTCTCGTCTCAAAGTTTGGGATGTCTTCTTGTGTCCACCATAGTGACATTATAGAGTGGCTCATTCCCAACAAATAAGATGACAGTCTTTGTCTCAGCCTGCTTATTTCCATATGAAATTCCTCATGACCTTTTACATGTAGATAGCAACCTTAGTGTTGCTGCCAAGAGACCTTCTCTAAACAGAACTCTCATTACATACTTATCCATTTCCAACCACTCTCTACAGAAAATTTAGAGATCTTAGTCAGCTCCAGTTCTTCACTACTTTGTGCGCATGATAAAAAGGATTCAACAAGCATCCTTTAGATTTTTCTTCTACGAAGTATGAGAATTTGAGGTGCATTCAGTACATAATGACTCTACCATCCCTTTTTCAAAAAAGTTTCATGCCGTTGTTTCTTTAGCATAAGATACAAACTTTTTTCTTTTTTTTAAGGCACAAAACATCTTTTATAGTAACTGTGGGGCCACGAGCCTTGATAATTCCAGGATGACAAGAAAACTCTTCTAACAGAGTTTTGGGGGTCCTCTGACGAAGACAGATAGCTCCAACTGCTTGTTAAAGTCTCCTTTGCCAAAAGGACAGCTTTAGCTGTCCCTATTACTCATGATTTTTAGGGATTTGGAACCAAAGGACTGCCATCTTCTTGTCATCTCCATTTATCCACCGGGAAAAGTCTGCAATTCTATTCTCATGATGGAAACCAGCAGCATCTTTGGCAGTAAATTGACCGTGAACTCCAACCACCGTACATGACCAAAGCATTCATTCTTGAGATAGAACCATTTGGACCATATAGGATAGGACTCCACCACAAAAGGATCATCTTGCGGTGATAATGCTTTCACTCGACACAATTTTCAAAACCCCCTGCAATGTCATTATCTCTTTTCCTTCTCTGTTCTTATGGAAAACGTTCTTTTACAAAAGGATTTTGAGGAGACGGGCTCCTAACTGCTTGCAAAATGAGTGCCTCTTTTCATAAGGCTTTCCTTTAAAGGCTTCCAGTTGTCTTCTCCTCTGAAGAACTCTTTAAGCATCTGTTAAAGTGACCCAACCATAAAAACTCTTCTGCTGGTACCATGGGTTAGACTTTCTCCCGAAGTTGAGGATTTTTATTCTCTCCAGGATTTTAATTCTTGTTGGATAATTTTTGTATCCAAATGAAGTGTTTTCAGTGTCACTTACAAGATTTGGGGGCCATCAGATCTTCTCTATTGGGTCTAAGAACCAAACTACTATAGCTTGTTCAGATGTTCTACAGAAATCTCAGAAGATATTTCATGATTTCTTTCCAAAAGATGAACTACTCTCCTTTTCCATTCAGGGTTGAACCCTATAGTGAAACATTATTTTCAGTTCTACATTTTCGCATATTGACAAAGAAGAAATTAAACCATGGAAGGAGCAGACAAACTAACTCCAGAGTGTAAAAGCCACTGTGAAAGCAGAGAGCGGTAAGGAGAAGGAAGTGAGGGCATGTAGAAAGAATGGGGGAAGGCATCTAGAAGTTACTATGAACAACAATATATTCATTGTTGACAACTGATTTATATCAACAAGAACAACGATCTTTTTAATATTTTTTTTCTATAAAAATAATTTCATTGATAGATAATGTACAAAAAAAAGGAGAAAAAAAACATAGCCTGTGCTATAGAAGTTATGAAAAGGCAAGGCCTTAAATTAATAGAAAAAGAGAGATGTCTATGATTACAAAAAGGCTTATAGCCTTCAAATCAAGAAGCAACAAGAAAAGACAGCCTCCCAAAGGACCTCAAAATTGTTGATTCCGAAATTATGGAATGCGCTCCTACCAATTACGTCCTAAATAATTACAACAAAAGATAAAGTAAAACATGAAATAGAAAAGGAAAAAAGGTTTAACATAATTAAAGCTATAGATCAAAGTTACAAACTTTACCATGAAAAGGGGTCCTTCCCATCCTGCATCGAGAATTTCAGAAACATAGTAACACAAAGTTGATGGATCTAAAACACTCATATACTTGACCCTGCTCTTAAATCCTGCAAAATATAACATGAATATGTAACAAGTGGAATCAGGTCCTAGTTAACAAATTGTGGCAAGTAACGATCTGTCTTTTGAATCTAATTAAAACTGTAAAACAGAGATTTGAATACCTTTTGGAAAAATAGCCTGACTGTTCGACCAAGACTTTCCTGAAAGCACGATTCCAAATTCTAAAGGCTGTACATTGCAGTTAATCCTCCGTACTACCTTTGCCATTCGAGGGCCCTTTTGCCTCAAGAATCTGTCCCCATTAGCTTGATTACAAGATAAATTTGCAGAAGTGGTTCTATTAGTGTCTAACAAATGTGAGGTAGCACTTGTTCGATTCCCATGCTTACCCTCACTCAGTTTTCCAGAGCCACATGTCTGTGGTTTTTGAGAATCAGCGTCTGTTGAAGCTGGAAATACTTTATCACCATGTCCTAATCCTGCTTCTGAAAATTTGTTGTTCTGAATAGCATTTGCTGCATTTCTAACTGATAAATTCACATCTTGAGAATGTTTATTATTTGAAGGCACGACACTTGATTGGCAATTGTTAAATTTTCTTTCAATCAACAAGTTCACCTCCTTTTCTCCCATAGTAGTTGCATCAGTCACCGGGGTGTGCAAGATTGCATTTTCATTGTAGTTGCACAGGCTAGCCTTAGAATCAACATCTGTGAACCGATCTGCAGTTTCCAACTGCTTTACTAATGAACTTTCTGCTAAACCATTTGAAATTGTCTTCTTATGCTCATCACCTTCATCATCACTTAGTAGTATGACACTTTCAGGACACATTTTATCCATTCTATTTTTCACTTCAACCAAATTAAGAGCATTTGTATCCTCCTTAGAGAACTGCGAACTTGTTTGCCTCAAATTGGTTGCCAAAAAGTCATGGCTTTCTGTTTTCACCTCAGACTTGTGATTTTCCTGCTCGATTTCCTTCCCGGATCCGTTAGGTGAGGAAATTACCTTCTTATCTTCTAGAAAAGAAGCTGTAACTTCAGACAACTTTTTGGCATGATGAGACGGGCTGTCAATAGCAGCTAGAGTTGACAGTAATGAGGATTGCCTCAAGAATTCTTTCCATTGAGGATTCCCAAAGGACTTGGTTGATGATTGAGAACTCAACTCTCTAGATACTGTTCCATCAGAACTACGACTCACATTGCCTCCGTGCAACCTTTCTTTGGAGATGCAAGAACTGAGCGCCAGACCAAGATCCTGCCTAGCCCACCTGTATACTGCACTTAATTTTCCTTCCAATGCTTCAAGAAGCATGTTCAATTCACTGACGTCATAGCGAAAGAGAAAAAATCTCTCCCCCCAAGCACAAGAACACAACTGCTTTGCATGATTCAAGCACACATATTTATCTGGGGAACAACGACACCCCACTGCAGACAGATGCAAGTCAAAGAGGCATGAACTGCATTCTCTCTCATTAGAGGCATCAAAGTTGCTCTCCATCTTCATTGCCTGAGAAGAACTGCAAGGAATGTTCCTCCATGCACACTCCATCTCGGTACGTGTCTGCCAAACAACACAATTTTTAGAGATAATATGAATATTCAACTCAAAACATTGTTGGAAAAAAGTATACAACTCATACTCCCTTATTCACGTCCATTAGACCATATGAAAGGGAGAATTCTCATTCAATATATTATAGATCTACTAGTCTTTAAATTCATGAATTCAGACAATAAGTAGCACAAGTACAGTTATCATACATGGAAAAAGAACCTCGTTAACTGGAAATTACTCGTGTAGTATTTTCTCAAATGTGATTTTTAACAACTTCCAAAATCAATAAGAACCTTTTTTCCAGATGTAAACTTACCAGTAAATATGAGTGACAGTGAGAGAGTAAGGATTTACCTTGAATGCTTTTGCTAAGACTCCATCTTTTCCACAAACACTATTCCATCTTAAGTTTTCCAAAGTATTTTTTTTCAGTAAATTAAGTTCCCAGTGTGCTCTCACAGCTTCTCTCGCAGCACCAAGCAATAGTTTATCATGGGAAATCGTAGTTCTTCGTCCCTGCTCACGATATAATTCCACAGCAATTTGGCCATGGGGCAACCAGTCAACTGGAGCTACATTAACTGCCTCAGCACAATTGAAACCACTGTTGAATCCTGAATGGTATGCTCGAGGGAAGGTTAAAACAAACTCTCCAGGATTCTGAACACATCTATATACAGGTACACCCTCAGATTTCAATATGGACGGAGAAAGTTGTGTAACCTGCTCAAGGATACAAGTTTAGGACAACATTTTCACCAAAAATAATTATGAAAATCATATCGTTGCAAACGTTACTGAAATTTTTTTATACACACAACCACTGACAAATATAGAAGTGGAATAAACTCGCAGCCTCTTCTTTCTGCTTGGGGGAAAAATTCCCTACCTCTGACTTTCTGTTCATTTAAGACTTACAGTAAAATAAGTTCTTTGATGTACTTAGACTATATAAACCGAGGACATTATTAGTGCCTGTCACTTAAGTATTTTAAATAATAGGAGCAAAACCACTTAAAATTAGCAAAGGAACTTGCCAGTTTATGAAGTAAATCAGGTTGTTCTTCAAAGAGGTCAGGTAATTTCTTTCTCATAGCCTCCTCTAATTTACCGGCATCATTTCCTGGAACACCATACCAGACTTTAGGATCTCCCCAGTGCATGTAGTTCAGAGAGTAGAGGTGGTGATCTTCAACATGCTGCAGATTGAAAATAAAAAATAAAAGCGTAAGTAATCAATTCATGCAGTTATTGAAGAGAATATATATATATATATATACTAACAGCTTCATGCCTGGGATCTTTATGGAGTGATTTAACAAATTTAATAATCATTTTTAATGAGAAAACCTGCTTTCACTAAGACAAATGGAGATAAAAAAAAACGGGGGGGAGGCAACAAAAATAGCCCACAAGACAGAACAAAAAGAAAAGGTAATCTGATGACTCAAAAATTGTGATAACTCATTATATGGTAAAATCAAAACTCAAAGAAGACAGAAGACAGAAATTTGTAATAGGCATTAAGCTGAAAAGATATCAAATATCCATGTTGAAACTAGTCAGTATAAGTGTGTTATCTTTTATAGCATTAGCATTAATGAAAGTTTACAACGCCAAATTTACAGCCAAGTTAAGTCCCTGTACTTTTGGAGGAAGGTTGATACGATAACAGCAGACAACAAACACTTTTCTTCAGCTAATAAGAAATAACTACTGATATTTAAAGTTGTTCACCAGCTTCAACGACAGTTTTATCTGATACAGCTTCCAGTAATTAAAAACAAACAAAAAAAAAACATAGCACAACTTTGGACGGTAAGTTAGACAGCTTGGAATGGAGATTACAAATTGAAAAAACTAGTACTTTTTCAATTAAAAAAAATCCTGTACACTTCTATGACAATACAAGTTTCTTCTCTATCAGTGTGAAGTAAAACCTATACTACTTAATTCGTTCCGTTAGCTTGAACTCAAATCCAATCCTGATTAGGTTCATGATGTAAAGTGGTGTTTGAGCTTAATAAAACTTCCTAAAGCTAATAAAACCTCGATCTGTCCCTTCTTTGTTCCTATTTTCAATAATAACACTATCCTCCCTTGTCATGTTTCCTTTTCCATCTTCATTTTTTTCTTTCTTTGTGTGCAACGTTTACTTCCTCTAGCATGGTTATTCATTTCCTAAAGTTGAAACAAGAAGAGAAAATATGGAATGGAATTGACTTTGAAGTCCACAGGTGTCCACAAGGACTTTGCTAATAAGGTCTATTCACCAATGAACAATGAAAATATCCATCCACATCCACATGTAAAGAGAAAAGCAAATGAAAAATAAAGTTATAATGAAGACACAAGTAGCCTTACCCAGCAAAAAGATGAAAAGCACATCCCAATATACAGCCATGGTACCAAGACTCCAGATATATTACTGCTCTCATAGCTAAGGACTGATCCAGGAAGCTTCGGAAAGTTGTTCAGGTTCCAGCCAGATTTTACATACTTCTCTTCATCTGGTGTAGAGCCATCTTGACAGCAACTCTTTGGAAAACCACTACCAAACTCTCCAGTTTCCAAATCAGCCCCATATAGCACCTAGCAAGGAGAAAAAACCAGAATTTTTAGATCAAAGGAGGGTAGAGCGGAAAACATATATAGATATAAATAGATCTGCAAGAGAAAGCTGTACAGAGCATGCAAAGAATGACACAGCAAAAGAATTCCAATTTTGACACTCAAATCAAACCTCGATCTCTTCAGTTGGTTTCTCCACCATCCTCCAATATTCACCCTCAATATTTTCCACAGATGGTTTCCAATGTTCGTTCTCTTGCAGCATGGATTGATTACATCCCTTTGCAGTATCATTCAGTGCTTTACTAAAATATTGAGACTTAAAGTCATCTGCATATTTTTGAAACAATGCTAAAGTAAAATCTGGACCAGGATCAAATCCAAATCTTTCTGCCTCATAAGATCCAGCATCTCCATTTTTTCCATTCAAAGTGGTAACATCAACCCCCTTTCGGTTACCCCTCCTCCTTTTCCTCCTCATTTGATTGCTAACACTAGACATCTTTCTTATTGAATCTCGATTCTGAAGCTTATCAATCCTTTGGACACGAGTTGCAAATTTAGAACTCTCCCAAATTTGTTTCTGCTTCAGGGGACACGGAGGTTTCCAGGAAGAAGGCGGGACAATACGACAAATCCCATATGGTTCTGCTTTTCCTCGTATGCTCGCTATATATGTCAAAGTATCTTCAAATTCCTGCCACAATTGTGACAAATTGGAGGTCAGAAAATTCACAACAGAAAACTTAAAAATCACTTTACAGGAAAAATAGAGGGCCACAATGCAATGATACATGAATCCAGAAGCATTGATAAACACCTGTTCGGTTGGGTAAAACACAGGAGCATCCTCAAGGTCCGGCCGACACGATTCTTCTGGATGCCATCTGGCAACAACCTGTTCCAAGATTCCACTCAATCAAACAATCTCAAGAAAGGTATTTATAGAAAGAACTAAAAAAAAGCCAGTAGATTAGCTCAATTTGAAGAATCACACCATACTCATCCTTAATCATTCAAACTACTAGCCTGCTTCCCACTATTCTGTGAACTCAAAATACTGTGCTTGATCTATTTATATTTATGTTTCAAGCTAAATTAAGGACTTTTAACTTTCAAAAGTTCAACATGATTGACTTGAATTTCTTGATAGCAAGTTAAGAAGAATATCCAACAAATTGAAAAGAAAATATTCCTTTCCAAGGTTAAAGAAAAAAAATTGGACTGATAATTGCCTGTATAAGTAAAATATGATGTGATAAATTAAATAGTTATAAATGAAGGTTGATATGATTGATAACCTTTTGGCAATTATTACATTGCGCACATCCACGGATGACTCCCTTCGAAAGGGGAGGCCTCAAAGAAAAATTCTGCATCTGAAACCATAGAAAGGCTTTACAAAGAAATGATGATCTCAGAAAGAAAAACAAAATTAAAACAAAATGCAGAATGACACAACAACGAAGATGAAAGAGAACAACCAAAAAATAACCTGATCATGATGCTTAGTATCAACCTCCTCGTCAGAGCAGTAATCATATTGTTTATAGTCTACGCATGGTTTGCGCCTGAGGGACCTTGTTACTTTTGCAACATCGGCAAATTCTATCTCAGTTTCCACTTCAACTGATTGTGATTCAGAGATGGATGTTGGCAAACTAACAGGGACATGACTATCGTGTTTTTCATGATTATGCACCTTCCCGAGCGAAAAGGATATATATGACTCAAAACCTGGTGGAACTGATGGAAAGTCTTCATTATCTTCTTCAACGCAAACTCTTATAAGCTCTGTCCCCATATCAATGTCTATGGATAAAAGGAACGTGGGTCTTCAAGTGTTCACTGTACAAGGAATTCATCAATCAAAACAATCTCAAATGCAACTTTTTAGGTACATATAGCTTTCCCTGAAATAAGAGCAACTACATCATAGAAACAGTATCTGGTAACACCACATCTGCAAGACAACCAAACATTGCAAAGTTAATTCCATGACAGAGTGGGGCCAAAACAATAACAATCCCCACTGCCACTGCCCGGTGAATGCCAACACAAGATATATTATCTACTATACTTGTTCAAGAAATTATTACCCGCCAAATTAGTAAAATGGTATCAAAATAAATATCTTCATTTCAGACTCAAACAATCAAAGCCATTAACCAAAATAAGTATTTAAAGTATTAGAAAAAATAACACTTTCTTATAAGAAGTATAAAACTTCAATGACTGGTCAAAAACAAACAAGGATGACAAAAAAGAGAAGGTAAATCATGCACTTTTTTAAGGAATGAACTGGTTTACGTATAAAATAAGATAGGCGTAGTTTATAATGGTGATATATGTGGGGAAGTACTATCAAGATAAATGGACATTAAATTTTTTTAAAAATCAGCTTTTTTAATTTGGTTACCAAATGAGGCTGGAAAATTGGGAACAACAAGCATGATCCTGGCACACTTTTTGCAAAGGCAATATTGCCAATATGAGAAATAAATTTAAAATATATATATATATATATATTTACAATAAACTAAAAATTTTGGTTAGAATATTACTGACACGGCTCTCTGGGATTTGCTGAAACAACTCTATAACATTCATCACTATTCTCCGATTCTCAAAAACTGAAAAATGTAACCCAGAACAATTCAATATGACCGTTTATTAATTTTTAAAAAATAAAAATAAAAATACTTGATCAGAAAGAAGAAAACCCTAAATTAGAAAAAAGCATATATATATATATCTCAAAATCAAAATCATGAAGGGGTTAGAACCCAAATGATCCGATCTAACCCTAACAACCAATCCAACACAAACAACCATAACAGAAATTACCGAAATGGAACCAAGAAATCCAAATAAGACAAACAAGAGTAACCTTTCAGGGTATGCCCTAGACAATCGAATCCAGGAAAATTCACCAAGAATCCACTAATTAAAATAAAAAATAAATATATACTAGGGACTTTTCTTTGCAACCAAGCAGTGGATAAGGGTAAATCCGGAAGAAAAATAATTGAACCAGAAGAATAGAAATAGATTTCAATGAACCCAAAAAAAAATGACACAAATTTCCCAAACTTGTAGGAAAACCCTAACTCAAAAAAAGGGGTAAACCATATATACCTAACAGATTAAATGCCGTTTTTCCATGGTTTTCTTCTGGGTTTAATTAAAATAATAACCCCACAAAAGAAAGTAAAGAAAAAACGTGTTTTTCCTTTTTCTCTTTTTCCCCAATTGAAGAAGGAAATTCAAGACCACCGATTGTTGATCAATCTGCCCTAGAAAAAAGGGCATTGGGGAATTTGATTAATTAAAAATTAAAGACTAAATTGAAAAATACAATCAGACTTTAATTATAATATTGATTTTGTTTTTTTTTGTTACGTATTCTTTTTTAAAAGGATTTTATTGAAGAAAGTGAAATAATGTACCTGGGGCTGGGGTTTGGTTTGGTCGAAGTTGGGGAAAGGCTTTTAGGCCGCGTTTGGATGTGGATGCTTATACAGCAGAATTCTGTTTAATTTATTGGAATTTTGAAAACCAGCGTTTCTTTGGTTTATTTATTTACTTTTTTTTTTTAATTTGGTTAAAAGAATAATAATAAAGTGTGAATTATTTTTTTAAAATTTTTATTAATAAATGGAGGGAGGTCTGAGGAGGAAGAGGTAAGGTCTTTGGGTGGGCCCACTTAAACCCTGGACGTGGAATAGACTTGGTGTCGTAACGTGGAAGGGAATGGCAACTTTTTTTTTTCTTAGGGTAAGAGAGTCACATTTGTTCTCGACTCGAATATTTTAAGATACAAGTAAATGAGGCGATCGTTTAACGTTTCCTAATTTAAGAAGGTCTCATTTACGTTAACTTGATCAAGATTAAGTTATACATCATTAACTAAAATGTTAGAAGTTTGAATTCACAATATTATACGTGGTTGAACTAAAAAAATTCTCATTTACATTTATATATTTTTAATAATGCAAATTGCACAAATCATTATTGAAACATTGTTGTGGAATTTGTAATTGTAAAAATTTAGATTATTGAGTTTATAAGTTCGTTTAAACTCTCAAATTTGTAATGGTAAAAGTCAAACCATTTAACTTAAAAATTATAAAAAATGTACTCCTTAACTTTTAATGGAAAAAATATAGATCTTTGAGCTTCTTACAAGGTAAAATTATTCTTTACCTTTTTATTTTTTTTCAATTCAAAAACATATGAGAGTATAGATCCAAATATCTAACCTTTTTTTTTATTGATAATATATGTCTTAAAAAATTGAATTAAGTTTACGTTCACGTCTTTACAATTATATCTACTAAAAATTCTACTTTAATTACACTAACACACTTTTTACAATATTATAAGAGTTAGTAAAATTTTTATCGAATTTGCAAGAATGAAAGATATAATGGATGGGACCAGTCTAATTTTTACATTTAAACATTTGGGGTAATTTTTACAGTACTGTAACTTTAAGGGTCAACTTTTTACAATAAAAAAAATATAGGTACAATTGTTACAGTCGTAATATTGAGATTTATGTCCTAAAGTTCCTAGTTTATGTTTTATTATTTATAAAATAATTAAATGATTATTTTCATTTGTAATATTCATTATTCATATCTTATAAAATTTATGCTTAATAATGTAAACTTCAACAATACACCGTTGATATACGGGAGGATCATGTTCAATAAGTGATCTAAAGAGTTTACAATCGATAGATATGGTTGGATGTCTTATCTTGGTAACATTGCTGATACGACCCCACTTTGAAAAAAATACAAATGATTTTGAATCTAATCATTCGAGACATGCAAGGGTATAAGTTTATATAAGATTGGATTGCAAAATACTTAATTTTTCTTCGTAAATACTTTAAAGAAAAATTTCACAAGATGATCTTATGTGACTTTATTTCAATCTTGAGTGAGTTGTGAACTTTTGTTCGTGAGGTCATGTCCTTTAATTTACATGGGTGATAGAATGACTTTTTTAGTCGACTCAATATACCTACTATTTTGGGTACATGAGCAAGTGGGAAGCTAAGAATATAATCTTATGAGATGAAATTAATTTCTTCTCATAGAGGGCAAGTAGATGAATAGTTATTTTAAATAATGATTTCAAGACATAAACAATGAGATACAACCTCTCACTGGCCCATGAGACTTAGTTTATGGTTGAATCAAATACATATTGTTCATTAGAGAATCATAGTACTTTGGTATAAGGCATAATTACAAGGCTAAAATGGAATTTAGACCCAACTATAATTACAGGCTACTCGTTAAGGGTCAACTCACATGTAGTGATTATATTTAGCAACACAACTTGTCTTGCAATGCATATAAAATTGCAAGTATGGGTTTTATAGTGGAGTGACCTTGAATTAATGAATGAAAATTAATTAATTAATGAGTTTAAATTTCTAATTTTGTATCATTTAAGCTTATAATATATAGGTTCATGAGGTTATGTTAGTTTTATGAACTTCAATCATACCGGGATGATTTCATGATAACAAACTTTTTAAATTTATTAATGATTTTAGTTTTTTTTTTTTTTTAGTGTCCATGACGTAGAGTTCATAAAAAAGATTCCAACGCACTTTGAATCGCTTAAATCGAATGTCAAATGAAGAGTTTATGGCTAAAAGAAAATTGAGCAGAAATTTAGAAACAACACATGTCAGACGCAAATACCTTCGTTCTAGCACATGGTTAGAGCCCAATTTTTACTTTTTCTTTCCATTTTTCTTTCTTTTTCTCCCTTTTAAAAACTAGCCGCTTTTCTTTCCCTTTGTAGTCTTTTAAATCTCAACCATTCATTCTCTTGACCTAGATCTAATGATTATCATTCAAAGTATTCTCAAGCCCTTTTTAAACATAATTTCAAGTACCTTTGAAGATCAATCCACACACTTTAAGCCTCCATTATTGACATCTTCAAAGCTTCAAATTCATTTTAATTTTGTGAAAGATTAGATCATTTTGAGTGCAAAATTGTGTATTTACTCTTTGTGAGTTTTCATTGTGGGTTTCAAATTTTATCTTAGATTAAAATAAAAAAAGCAGTGCAAAAGTATAGTTTGAAACTATTAAAAAAAATCAACCAAAGAACCGCCAGATACAATTCTGACCAAAAATCCATGAGGTAATGGAGAGAGAAATGATAAAATGTGTAAAATAATTAAAGAAAATAGTGTGTGCCCCACATAATAAAGAATGAGAATGTGATTGAACACATTTTGGGGAAACCATTTTTGGGAATGAGGTTCCCAAATTATGAGTGGTCTCACTTTTTATTTTCATTTCTTAATTTTGGTAAACACCATCAAAGAAAATTAAAATTTTGATTCTCATTTCTTGATTTCGTTTGAGAGAAAGTAAACGACACCTCAATATTGATCTTAACTTGAATGTAGCTCAACTAGTTAAGACATATATTATTGACCAAAAAGTAGAGGCTTGAATTCAACCCCACACATTGTTGAAAAGCAAAAGGTTCATTCCTAACACATAATACTTTAGGGATGGCTTGTATCATTTGTCCTTTTTGATATTCCTAATTTAATTTGAATTATACTTATAATAGTATTTTTAAAAATATAAAAATAATAGTCAACTAAATATTAAAATAATTTTACACTTTTAAGTTAAATTATAAGTTTAGTCAACTTTCAAGTTTGTTCAATGGATCCTCAAATTTTAAAAAATGTCAAATACGTCACTGAACTTTTAATTTTATCTAATTTATACCAAACTTTGAAAAGTGTCTAATAAGACTATAAACTTTAAATTTTGTGTTCAATAAGTCCTTAAGCTTTCAGTTTTACATCAAATAGTGACTTAATCGATCTTTTTGAAATTCACAAACTTATAAAATACAAAATTGGAAGTTTAAGATCCTATTAGACATAAAAACCAACAATGTATATAATGAATCCATTAATTTAAAACTATCAAATATGTTAGGGAACTATTAGACACAAAATTGATAGTTTAGTGACTAATTAGATACAAAATTTATTAGGAACTTATTAGACCCAAACTTAAAGTTAAGAGACTAAACTTGTAATTTAACCAAAATCTTAAACTAGGTTACAAATGCTACTTTATTGTAATAGAAAAATGACTATTTTTGTTTGAACCATTTGAAAATACAAATGAAACAAATTTTTGATAGAAAGGATGAGTTACCATCATAAAATATAGGTTAAATTTCAAATTGTGTCCCTTTGATTTGGAGAAAGTTCGAACTATGATTTTAAAAGCTAGAATTTAGTCCCTATGGTTTGATAAATCCTCATAAATAGTCTCTACTATTAAAAATCACTAACAGAATGAGAAGGTGGCAGGTAGCTATGTAGGGTTGAACGGTTGCAACAAAATTTTAATTCTAAACAATTTAGAATATAGTATCGACATTGAATTAAAATATTTAAAATTAAATGAAAAAACAATTACCTTTGAGGTCTCAACAACTTCTACAATACCTATCTTAGGCCTTCCATGATATGATCATGATTTTCTTCTCTTAAGTCTAACATCCATAGATGATCTTCTGTGCTATGACTCGAACAAGGATTAAGGTCGGTGGGAACCTCCTTGAAAGAAACTTAGGAAAAACTTTTAGAGAAAACTCTTATATTTCTAGAAGGGTTGAATGATTTAGGTTTACCCAAGGGTCCTATTTGTAGATACTTGGATAGAATCTAAGCCTAATAAAATTTAAATTATTTGAATCTCATTCTAATAATTATTTATATATTTAATAAATCAAATCTCATATTTTAATATCGTATATACTAAAATATATTTAAATTATTCGAATCTCATTCAAATAATTATTTATTAAATCAAGTTATTTATTTTAATATCTTATATATTAAAATATATTTAAATATCTGAATTGCATTCAAATAATTATTTTAATGTATACTTTATATATTAAAATTACATATATAAAATTTTCTTTTAGTCAATGTATCAAATACATTTATTTTTTTCTTTATTATTTAATGTATATAATACATTAAATTTAAATTTGAATAACTTCAAATTTAATTTTTCTTTTAACATAATTAATCCATTAGTGAGCTAGCAAGGGGACCTTATGGACCTACAGATTGTAAGCTACAATGATACAAGATTAATTAATGAAACTTATTAATTAATTAATTTTCATTCATTAACTCAAGTTCACTCTACTAAAAACTATACTCTTATGAATTATAGGACAGATTATGTTCATGGATATATAATCGCTACATGCAAGTCGACACTTCACGAGTAGTTCATAATTACAACTGGGTCAAATGTCGTTTTACCCCTATAATTATATCTTAAACCTTAAGTACCACTGATCATCTAATAAACAATATGTTTATGATCCAACCATAAACTAAGTCCCTCTTGGGCTAGTGAGAGGGTGGAGCCCCATTGTTCAAGTCCCGAAATCAACACTTAAGGAAATTACTCATCTACTTACCCTATATGGGAATGAGTGAATTTCATCTTGTGAGATTATGTTCTTAGTTCCCCATTTGGTCATGTCCCTAATATAGTAGGCTTATTGAATCGGCTTCAAAAATCATTCTCATCCATGTAAATCAAATGATGTGCCCTTACAGGCAGAAGTTCATTATTTACTTAGGATTGAAACCGAGTCACATATGATCATCTTGTGAAATATTAATCTTCTCTTTTAACGGATTTATGAAGAGAGAGAAAATATTTCGCTGTTCAGTCTTATACAAATTCATTGTATATGATTCTCCCACTCACATGTCTCCACATAAATGATTTGGATCAAATCATTTGTAATTTTTACAAAGTAGGTCGTATCAATAGTGTCGCCAGAATAAGACACCCAACCTTATCCATATACTATATACTCTTTAAGTTACTTCTTGAACATGATCCTCTTGTATGTCAACTGCATACTATTCAAGCTTATATTAGTAACCTAGGATTTTCATAAAATAGATAATAAATATTGCATATAAAAATATATTTTATAAATAATATTATACAAGTTACGAGGGTTTAGGGCATAAATCTCAACAAACTATCCATGCATCAATGAGGTGGTATTTTGTTGTGTGGGTTAAATAGATGCCTAGATAAAAAATTAAAATGGGTGGGTTTTCGGTTGGATATAGAATGAATTTGGGTTAATGGGTTTAACAAGTAAATTAGATTTAGGGTTGTTGATGTCAAAATTTGGTCAACGGGAAATTTGTTAAATGAGGAAATTAAATCATCAATGCCTGCAAAACAAAGAAAAAATGGTCACATCCCCCCCCCCAACGCTCAAGTTAGAATGAGGATTTGTGAATAGCCTATGTGAAAAGAAATGTAGCTGCATAAGACAAAAGTTATGGTTTAATTGTATAATCTTTTTTGGCGTACCTTATATGTGAGATCTCTTCTTTTATTTATAGAGAGAAATTTACCTAAATTTAGAAGGAACCCTAAAGTCTTAGGATCCTAGATTTCTAAAAAAGAAAAGGACATCACATGCCTTTAGTGGGTTGGGCGTAAGAGGACTTGATCTAAATCTTTTTAGGTTGAAAATTTTACCCATAACATTGGCCCTCACTCCTTAATTAAGTTTGGTAGATTTGACCACCAAATTTTTGGGATAAGTTAGATGTGTGAAATTGATTCAAGAGTATACCAATGTCTTTTTTATCTAGACTCGCTTTGAGTCCAGCCCCTCTTAGGCCATAAGCCTTAGACATTGGGCATGAAGTTTTGGGTCTTGAATTTTGGACCTTGATCTCCCTTGGGCCTTGGGAAAAGCTATGACTCGGAGTGTGCTGGATCCACATTCCTTCCCAAACTAGGAATTGGGCTCAAGTGTAAGTGGATTCGGTTGAAAGACCAAATCACACAAAGTGGGTCTGTCTTGGCGGGCCTGGCTTGATCGTGACCGAACTGCCGTCTATAGGCTTGGCTCGGTCGGGCTGAGCTACCCTCTTGGTGGGCGTGGCTCAACCTAAGCCAAGTTGCCCGATGGCATGGCTCGATAGTGATCGAGCTACCCTCTATGGGCTTAACTCGGCCAGCCGAACTTCCTATGGGTCTGGCTCAACCATGGCCAAGCTACCCTCTAGGGGCTTAGCTCATGGTCGAGCTATCTTCATGGGCTTGGCTCGGCCGTGGCAAAGTGCCCATATTAGGCCTCAAGCCCATTTTGGGTCGTGATACGCTCTCAAGGCCTTATCCCAACTCTCAGGCTATTTCTTCTTCAGGCATGGGCTCGACCCTTTAGGTCAAGTCTATTTTTGTTGTTAGTACATTTGAATTCTATCATAATATTTTGCACCCATAACAGTTGTGATATCCTTTTTCAGGTCAGATCTAGAGTTTCACCCTTCAGATCTTTGGTGTTTTGAGAGCAATGTAATAAATGTGAGAGCCTCTATCGACTCTCTCTTACTTTGTCACTTACTTTGCAATCGAGATGGTCACCCCACTCACATTCAAAGACACTGAGCCATTTTTAGTGGCTTGACCTTTCCTTTAATTTGCTCGAATTAGACTGCTCATCTTCCTGGCCAAAAAGAGTGTCAATTATTTGAATTTTGATCTTGCCTTTAAAAGCAGTGTAGTAGCATTCTCGGATGCTTATTGCTCTTCTCGTGTCTTGAATAATCAATTTGAGCTAGCATCTTTGTGATGGTTAGAACTAATTTGTGTTGTTGTTTTTTCTGTTACATCTCTTTCCATCATGGCCATCCTTGAATATTTTTTGCTCTGAATGATGGTATGATGAGCGAAGAATTCTTCCACATGGTTCAATTCCTCGGTGATTGGGAGAAGAAATCTTCGCAATCTTCCAAAAATTAGTTGACAATTTGAAGGGGTCTGCATTTAGCAGCTCTAAACAAAAATGTTTCGCAGTAAACATTTTTTGCCAACAGATCCTTTTTGTTGTAGTCAACGAGAAGCCTTACGATGGTGAGATTGCTAATGGTGGCGGCTTCATGCAAAGGTGTGTTGTCTGTGCAGTTCTTCTAGAATTTTGGCTCGTCACCTCGAATTGCTAGAAGTAGTGGAATTGCGATGTCTTGGTCCTGAGGTTGTATGTGATTGTCAATGTGAATATTGTTGTTGTTTGTGTTCATTTTAAAAAGGCCACAATGATAATATATATATATATATAACTAATTTCGGTGGAGGAGGAGGAAGAGGATCCGACTCTAGCTCTATCTCCAACACTGGCGAACTTAGAGAAAGTTCGACTTTTAGATTGTGACCTTTGTCACTATTTTCTAGCGAAATCTTCATTTACATATTCTTATAATCTTGATTCTATTTCTTCACTTGATGAGGCTTGACGTGCATAAGGAGAGAAAAAGTTTGGTTGAAGAAAGAGAATATATGGGGTAAGGGAGAAAAAATACGAGGCTTTGTTATATCTTGGTCAAAGACGGTTTGAATAAGAATCTTTCCCTTTCTTAATTTCCCTTCCTTATTTACCTTTTTTTTTTTCTCTTTGCATAATTTTTGCTCTAGAATCTTTTTTCCAAAAATTCCTCGTGTATTCTTGGTTGAGCTCACTTTAGGTCAAGTTGTGGCTTAGTCCTTCTTAGGCCTTGGGCGTGGCTCAATCTCCCTTGAGCCTTGAGTTTTGGAATCTTCAAAAACTTATAAGTACTTATTTGTTTTGCTTTGTTCCCACATACAGTGCCGACTGTTGATTCCAAAATTTGGTCAATGGTAAATTTGTCGAATGAGGAAATCAAATCTTAATAGTGCCTGCAAAACAAAGGAATAGTGGCCACACCCCTCTGATGCTCAAGTTAGACTGGGGATTTGTGAATAACTTATGCGAAATGTAAGAATGTAGGTGCATAAGATAAAGGATAGAGTTTAATTGTATAATATTTTTTGGCTGATCTTGGCTGATCTTATATGGGAGATCTCTTCTCCTATTTATAGAGAGAGATTTACTTGAATATAGGAGGAATTTTGAAAGTCTTGGGATCCTAGATTCCTAAAAAGAAAAGGATATAACAAACCTTTAGTGGGCTAGGACTTAGATAAGCGTGGTCTGAATCTTTTGGGGTTGATAATTTTACCCATAACAAGGGTTAATTGTGGAGATTATCTCCCACAATTTTCTCGTTGTTGAAACTTAAAAAATTGGGATTGCTTTAAAATTTTTATTTTTTCATTCCTCTAAAAAAAGATTAAACTCAATATAGCCTAGAATAAGTTCCAATGGCTTTATTGCATGTACAGACAAACATATAGAAAAAAGTAGAAAAGAAAGTTGGAAAAAGAAAAATAATTAACTGCTCAATTTATTGTGTTGTCCTTTAATGGTCTGAAGCAACCTAAATAGGAAGGAGTCCTTAATTGACGCTACAACATTTACTCATGCTGCATGTTTTCTAAATCAGTTGGGAGCTGATTTCGATTCTTGACTCAAGCTCACATTGCTTGACTTTCCGTAACAATTTTATGCTAATTTTTTTGCTTGGAGTTGGGATGATAAGTGTGTGATATGGATGGTTTTATTTTGGATAATTTTGTGCGTTGCATTGTCTGTTGGATACTTTAGTGTGTGTTGTGTTGTTTGTTGTCGTGGGAGAGATGGTTGATGTGGATGAAAATAAAAGAGGAGAAAAATATTGGAAAGGAGAGAAAGATTATCCACCTACGATCTGAGATGAAGGAGAGAGGGTGAGAAGCTAACAGGGAGAAAATTGTGGGGATAAGAAAAAATTGTGGGATAAAGAGGAGATTATCTTCATGATCAACCCTAAATTGCATCTACCATTTAAACCCATTAACCAAATTCATTCTATATCCAACCCAAAACCCAACCTATTTTAATGTTTTATCTAGACAGCTACTTAACTCACGCAAGAAAAGATCACCTCATTGACGCATGGATAGTTAGCTACCATGTCCTCATTTCGTTAACGATTTTTAATGGTATGAACTATCTATGAGGTTTTATAGCTGTAAGGACTAAATTCTAGCTTTTAAAACCATAGGGATTAAATTCTAATTAACTTTCTCTAAACCATAGGGGTCAAATTTCAAATTTAATCTAAAATATATATTATTTCTACAAATATTAAAAATTCTAAACTCTAAATCCACATCCAAGAGTCATTTGATTTGAGGTTTGATTTGATGCCTAATAGATTGCTTGAGAATAAATGATTAAGGGCTTGTTTGGTAACGTTCTCGAGCCTGTTTGGTAACATTCTCATTTCCTATTTCCTGCTTCCTATTTTTTGTTTTTTTATTTCTTGTTCTTTGAGAACTATTTCTATTTTTTGTTTTTTTTAAAAAAATCTGAAACAAAAATGTGTTTGATAATTGTTTCTTGTTTTATGTTTTTAGTTGAAATAAAATTTAGCACATATAATACAATAAAATATATAACATGCATTAAAATAAATATAAAACCATTATAAAAAAATGTATAATATTTAAAACAATTTCAAACCCAAAAAAAACTAAAAAATAATAAAATTTATCTTTTAAATATTGTTCAAATCCATGATCTGCAATGTTATCTCTCACTTGAGTCAATTCACCTTAAATGATGTAAACTTACATAAGTTAGCTCAATTAGACTAATTTGTAAATTACATAACAAACTTTGTAAATTTTCAACGATCATTAATTTATTGCACAACATGCTATTGATATATATTTTTGTGTTCCAACTTGGTAGGGAGAAATTAATTTAAGGATGGACAATTGAACATATCCACAATTTTTTAATTCAATAATAAGCTTTTTTTCATTAACTTAGTCGACATACAAATAAAATCTAATAAAAAAAAAGAAGAAAGATTTTTTTTCTTTGAAAATTAATGGAACATGAATCATCTTATTAATTTATTAATTTAATAAAAATAAATTAAAATCCTACCAAAATTGAGAAAAAATAAAAGAGATGTAAATAGAACATAATAATTAAAGACTCATACATGAAAAGAAAAAAAAAGATGAAAACAAATTAAAAAAAGGAAAGGAGAGAGAGAAAATGAAATGAAAATGAAGAAAAGAGAAAAACAAAAAGGATAAAGAAGTATGAAAAGAAAAAAAATTTATAATGGGATAAAGAGAAATGAGAGAGAAAGATAAGAGATGAGGGAGAAAGAGAAAGAAGGGATAAAGTTTGAAAACTGAAAAAAAAAATTGAGAAATTACTTTTCGTAATTTCTCAAATTTTGCCAAGTTTTGGAAATGTTTTTCAAAATTTAGAAACAAGAATAGAATGGGTTACCAAACATGTCTATTTCTTAAAAAAAAATGAGAAACAGAAACTAGAAACAAGAAATAGAAACTTACCAAAGGGGCCATTCGTTTCCCATTTCTCATTTTTTGTTTCTGTTTCTTATTTTTTTTAGAACTAAAAATAGAACTATGTTTGATAAACATGTTTGCATTAGGATTGATTCTTGTTTCTATTTATTGTTTCTCCTATTTTGGTTGAAAAAAATTTTAGTATGTATAATATAAAAATATATATAACCTGTATTAAAACCAATAAAAAATTATTATAAAGAGTTTATAGTATTTAATATAATTTTAATTCTAATGCAAATTAAAAAAAAATAATAATAAATTTTATCGCAAAATACACTTTTAGTCCCTAAGTTTTGAGGTTGATGTCTATTTGGTCCTCTCAATTTCAAAAGGTACATTTTAGTCCTCGAGGTTTGTAAAATGATTCTAAATGGTTCCTAACTTAACTTAACCTAACACAATGATGACTAGACCATTAAGTTTTGACATGGACGAGCTGATTTGTTATTTTTTAAAATTACATGACACTTTGAGCTGGATAATCGAAATGAAAATTAAACTAATGGATAAAAATCAAAATTAATAGATAATTAAAGTGAAAATTAAAATAACAAATCTCTAGGTTCTTTTTTTCTTCACTTCAAGAGAGAGTGCCCTAGCCAAAGATTTTGCGCCCTCCCTCCTTTCGTTCCAATTACCTTCAATTCTAGATGCCCAATATCTCTCTCCTTCAATTTCGGACGCTTTCAATTCCAAACCATGCGAGCTATCTTCTTCAAAGACAAATCGAAGCGAGTACATTCATCCTCATCCTAGTGGCTTTCTATTTCCTCTCTTTTCTCCTCCTCACGGTCATCTTAGCCTTCCTTTGCAGAAATTATATTTCTTCGAGGTATGGAATTCCCAACTTGTTATGATATGGACGCTTAAAAGGCATTGCAAATATTATATTTTGGGAAAATTAAAGTTATTTAGTTATTTTATGAACCAATTATGATTTCATACTAATATTTTTCTAGTACTTTTTTACGAACCAACCAATCAAATTTATTTAATTTTTTTATGAAGCAATTTGGGCATTTGAACTTTGAACAAGTCCATGTTAATCAATTTTGTTACTTCGTAGCCTGTGCAATTTTGTTATGTGTGAATTTTAATTTTAGTTTATAAGGTGTGTGTGTTTGAGGCTATTCGTTTTGCACCAACTTTTTATTTGATATATATTTTGCTAATAATTGTGTTTGGACTGACCAAAACTTATTTTGTTGAGTGAATGTCACTACCTTGATTCTTGTTAGTTTTATGAGCTTCAATTATACTATATATTTTGGTTATAACAAACAGTTGAAATTTATTGATGATTAGTGTTTTTAAGTATTCACAACGTAGAGCTCGAAAAGACGATTCCAACGCATTTTGAATCGCTCAAAGCGGACGTTAGATGAATAAGTTATGATCAAAAGAAAATTGAGCGGAAGTTAGAAACCTTGACACGCGTGGGACGCAAATGTTCACCGCCGTTCCAGCACGAGTTTGAGTTCTACCAAACACTTTTATGCTTCTATTTTCTTTCCTTTTTTTTTTTTTGAAAAAAAACTAGCCGTTATGCTTTCCTTTTCCATCTTTTTAATCACAATCATTCATCTTCTTAACCTAGATCTAATGGCCAAATTAATTCCAATT
>JAOANK020000049.1:3986248-4011669 GCA_026257165.2 Telfairia occidentalis | reverse complement strand
GATTTATTCTCTCATATTTATTTATCAATCTTGTTTGTAGAATTAATTAGAGTTCTTATTAATTGCTTTCAAAAAGTATATTAATTTATTAAATTGGGCTCACTTAGGAAATAATTTTTATAATATTTAATTAATCCTATTCACCCCTCTAGGGTTGCCATACCAATCCAACATTTATTAATATTAAAATTTTTACTGTATTTTTATTATATTTTTTTATGTATGGTGCTCCTGAATAAAATTTCTGGATCCACCCTACTATGCTCATGTTGGTTCAAACCCTCAATTTTACCCTCCATTTGAAATAAGAAAGTTTAACAATGATGTTATAAAAAAAAGTTTAACAATAGTTTGGCATTCAAGAAATGGTTACCTTTTTTTTTTCTTTATTATCTTGTTTGGAACATGAAAGATTGAAAATAATGCAATTAAATATGTTTTTTGTTTGGATGTTAGTAGGAAATAAAAACAAAATAAAAAATTTACAAATACATGCTTGTAATCTTGATTTATTAATAAAAATAAAAATGTGATAAAGTTCAAATAAGTAGTTTATCTCAAAATTCTATAAAATCTTTTCAAATCCAATTATTTTTGGAAATTTATTTTAAGCAAAAACATCATCAGAATCAATTAGGATTTGAAATGATCTGATAATAAACAATAAAATTCATTTGAAATCTATTAAGATTTGATATCTCTCAAAATCGTACCTAACAAAGGGAAAATAATGAGTGTTTAATCATTGGATTTTACTTGAAATAAAGTAAAGAAAAATTAAATTATTTAAAACGCTATGAATTTTAAAGAATAATTTCGCTTATACACTTATTGTGTTAAAAATTTCACTTCTAGATCGTTAAAATTGATTTAAATATACCCATGAACGATTTTATTTTTAGAATGACTGACGAAAACTAATATGATTTCTGAGTTGTAGACGAAGTAGGAGCATAAATGGTTTTAAAAAAATAAATAGCAAACATGGCTAGTAATGATAATGACAACCACTAATGTGGATGTATGGTTAAAAAAGAACGATAAATGTACTCTGAAAAGTGATTGTTTGATGATTTTTTTAGTTCAATGATTGTGGGGATCGAACCATCAACTTTGTGATGATAGTATGCCGACTAAATTATATAAAATACCTTGAACTTTGTAGTTTGTTTCAAGAATACCTTTCAAAACTACCATTTAACTAAAATTATGTTAAAAACTTAATAGAAAACTGAGGTGACGAACAACCGGGCATCCTAGGTGGAAGATGACATGACTTCGCTTAAATTAAAAATTGAGACAAACCCATTATTTATAAGGGAAAAAAAATAACCGCTGGGTTTTTTTCCTTCTTTCTTCAATGCAAACATAAACGTCTTCTTCACGGTTAATTTTTTTCCCCTTATAAATCAATAGGTTTGCCTTAATTTTTTTAAGTGAGACCATATCATCTTCTACGTAGGATGCTCTGTTGACAGCCACGGCTAATGTTTTAATAGCGCTTTAGTTAAATAGTAGTTTTGAAACATTTAGTAAAATTCAATGATAGTATTAAGACTTTTGAAAGTTTAAAGATATTTTTTAAACAAATTACAAAGTTTAGGATTATTTTATATAATTTAGTCATAATATGTCTTAACCTTATTCAACTATGTTGATTGTCTGATGATTATAAGTACTTGCCACGTTTGCTGTTTGTTTTTAATCCCGTTTTGTACGTCAAACATATAAGTGAAATTTTTGAAAGAGAGGTAGAATTGAAACTGATAGAAAGGATGATTTGGAATAATTTAAGCCCAAAAGTGGGTACGTTCGGCTGAAAACCTGAAACCCAAAGTTCGCGAATCGCAGCCTGTAAATCGGAGCATTTAGAACCCTAATTTTTTGGACTCAATTTTGAGCTCTAACTACTCTTGGCCATGGCGGGTCCTTCTTCCTCGGCTCCTTCAGCATCTTCCTCCTCATCGGGTGCCCACTTTACGTATTCAAACGGTTCCTACTTTCCCCTACCTTTCCATCTCCAGCAGTCTGCCCCAGCTGCGGCAGCCACCCAGTATCCGACTCCCTATGTCGCTGCTCCGGGTCCTCCGCTTCCCGTCGCATCAGTTTATCCGGCTCCTGCTCCGGCTCCGGCTGTCTATACTCTCCCTCAATATCAGCAGGTAAGCAAATTATGGATATGATTTGAGTTTGTACCGTGGAATTGTGGGGTTTTTTTTTTTTTTCCTGGAAAGGTTTTGTTGAAAACTGTCATTCGGGGAAACATGCTTGTAATTTCTTCATTTTCCTTATTACAAACAGGCCCAACAACTGTTTCAAAGGGATGCCCAAACGATTACACCGGAAGCTCTTGAGAGTGTTAAAGCTGCGCTTGCAAGTAGTGAGATCGAGCATAAAGCAGAAACCAAAAAGAAAGCTATTCCTCGCAAAGCTGCCGGGCAAACTTGGGAGGACCCAACACTTGCTGAGTGGCCAGAAAGTATGTGTTTTTAACTTTCTTTGATTTCACGTATTTACGATCATTGGGCTTGTTCTGGCGTGTATCTCTAGGACTAGTTACAGATAATTCTTTCAAGTCTTCGAATCAGCTTGAATTTGATAGAAGTTTCTTTTAGCTAATGCCTATTTGTATCTGCCAACGAATTTTAGGCTGGGAACCCCTTTAAAAGAGAAGGGAAAACTAGATACAGTGGCTAGTCAGATATCCAATAACTTGAAATGTGGGAAGAGTATCAATATCTTTAAGGCATTATCGAGGAGCTCAAAGGGATGCCAAAAAGGAATTTTAAGCAACATTAGATACTCTTTTCCAATTCTTTATTATGAGGTTTCTTCTTTTTGCTCCCCCTCGAACTTCAAAACTTGGTGGGTTAAACATGGCTAAGAGTGTGCACCTCAATTCTAATGCCTTGAAAAATTTACATGTTGACTATAGGGGAAGGTTGATACGATGACTCAGGAGATTTGTCCAAAATGTAAATCGTCTTGTAATGATTCTTCATTGCACTAGTCAAAGAATAGCACTGAAGATGTCTCTTTGGAATGTTTTTTATGAGTTTCAAGATGGGCGTGGTGAATATTAAGAAGATAGTGCAACCCAAAAAATCACTGCACAACCTCTCCACCGGTGTTTAGAACAAATCTGCTTTGGTGAAAGACTATTGGTGTCTAGATTTAGCATCTATCTAGGAGGAATTTGAAGGAGGTGGAATTGATGAATGGGCTGAATTATTGCACATCCTCTCCACCTTCCAGCTTGCAACTGACCCCAATAAACAAGTCTTGATCTGAGTGGCAATTACACAACCAGCTCCTTTATCCGAAGCCGTAAGCCCCAGTTGATGGCGGACTTCCTTGCCTTTATTTAACGCCATATGGAAAGACCACTATCCAAACAAGCCATTCCCATGACAAACTCTAGCGCAAGATGCCCCATATGGCAATATCTCCACATTGGTACTCTCTTTGTAAGTGAAGTGAGGAGTCTCAATTTTACCTTTTTGGCCGATGCACAAGATGCCCCACGAGGGCATGAGGGTTTTTTTTTTTTGGTTAGTTTGGCTGAAAATAAATTGCCGTAACTTCCAAGACAAGGAGCATACTTTTGATTGCTTCTTTGATAATATTACTTTTTTTGTTGTTTCTTGGTGTAAATGCTCTTCTCTCTTTCACAGTTATAGTTATGAATTTTATTTATCCAATTGGAGTGCTCTTTTGTTACTCCATTGGTTTTGTGTCCTTGCCACCTCTTTTATAATTTCATATTATTAATAAAATTGTTTTTTATAAAAAAAAATGTTTTCGAAGAAAATGAAAAAATAAAAGAACTTCAATATTTTTTAGGTGGGAGGTTGATGTGGATAGATGCAGCAAAAGCTATTTAGCACACTCTTTGTTGTCACTATGACTTCTTGTAATTTGTGGACTTTTGTTACTCTCCACAATGCGAGTGCAAATTGTGCAAGTGAAGTAGGGGAAAGGACTGGTGCTCAACAACTAGCCTTGTTGCTTCAATTGGTTAGCACCATTTAGAGAGTAATAAGCATCTGATTTATTTGACCCTTAAAAGATTAGTATCTGATGTAAGGGCTCTAAAGAGGCTTACAACTCATTTTACTCAAAATGATATATGAGTCTATTCAATTGTCAGAAATGAAATATTCCTTTCGAGTTTAAGATAGTCGTAGAATGGGATTTGTTTTAGCCTCAAAGCTAAAGGTATGGGGAGATGCTCCCCTACCTATGCATTTTGACATCCCACAACTTTGGCAAATTTCTGGGACCCATTCATCTTTGGCGCCAACTGGCCAATCATTTAACACACTCATGTTCTTGTTCTAATTTCTTGGGCATGTGGCTTTTAATTTGGTGGGGAAGACTACAAATTTCATGTGGGATGGAGATCAACAAGAATCAACCACCTTGCAAATGAAAATAACTACATCACCGATGGAAATAGGAGGCCTTGGAATTGGCAACTTGAAAAGTAGAATCGCAGCACTTTTGACTAAATGACTTTGAAGATCTATTAAGGAGATAATGAGCCACGGAAGAATAAGGTGGTTGTTGACATATATGACGAGGGAGATAGTGGTTTTTGAATGAAGCCTAAGGAGCCCATGGAAACGCATTAAGAGATTGAAACCAAGGTTTGAAGACGTCTTGTCTATGAGAATTGGTAATGGGGGAGGACCGCAAATTGCAATAGCAAGACTAATGTCTTTTCTTTCTATTTTTTGTAGTGTGTCAATATTGGACGTGTTAGACATGGACATGTTCGATGTTCCAGCACACCCTAATTGTTTTATATCTTTTAATTTCTTGACACATTGGTGATTCATGAGGGATGGTCTTGAGACATGTTTTAACCTTTTCTGCCAACAAGAAAATGGTGGCAATAAAAAGCCCACTCCGAAAACCGAAAAGATACCTCAATTAAATATATTAAAAAGAAAAGAGCATTTGCATTTGTTTGATTATATTTTCAAGTTTGTTTCGTAAACCTTGTTGGATAATGTATATCGTTGGTTGCCTATCACCTTTATAATGAATTGTATTCTGATGGTGAAATTTAGATGGTAAATTTATTTTTACATGCTGGATATTTTGAAATATTTGTGCACGCACACACTATTTTTTAAAAAGAAACTAACATGTCCACAATGTGTTGTGTTGGGTCCACATTTTTAGAATTTGGTGTGTTACTGTATTTGTGTTACATATCGCATCAATTGGTGTAATGTTCCGTGCTTCTTAGATAGTTGCTGACCTAATGTACTCTTAGTTTTATAGTTTTTTGCTCTATGACTTCGTTGGATTTTCTTTTCCCATTGGCTGTGTAGAAATAATGACCGCTTTAAGAGTAGGAATGAAAGTAGCGTTTTGAATGTCTTTTGGCTGTACACTTTCTAACTTTTCATATTTGTATTGAATGGCTGAATGCTATCATTTTTAGCTAGACGTATCTCTTACTTTGGAAAAATGTTCATTGTTGTTTGTAGATGATTACCGTCTATTTTGTGGTGACCTTGGCAATGAAGTGAATGATGACGTGCTCTCTAAAGCATTCTCTCGATTTCCTTCATTCAACATGGCTAGAGTAAGTTATGTTGTCCAATATTCTGTATAATTCATTTTTTATATCTTAATTTTGCTTTTGGAATTCTGCTTGATGATTAGTTTCCTTGAAATGACCTGGCCTGTTTAAAAGGTGGTAACGCATCTGGGTGCCTCTTGTTTGTACATTTACGTGTGGTTATGATTATGCAAGGTTTAAGGCTTCTGATATATCCAAGGGTTTCCGTTCCTTGAATTCAATTTCTTTTCAATACTTTTTCAGGTTTAAATGCTTGCCCCTCAAATGTGTATATTTATTTTGGTTCCTAAGATTTCAAATGTTCCTTTTCTGTCCCTAAAACTTTGGATAATATACTAATTTAGTTGCTGTTAATTTTTTGTTGATCATTTGGGATTTGTTTGGAGACTGACCTGCTATACCTGACTCCAAAACTTATCTATATAGATGCTACACAACCGATAGAGGGAGACAAGATGTGTCATATTAAGTTTATGATAAATGATTTATTGAAAATTAATGACAATGACTAAAATAATTTTTCTTTTTGCAACGTTGAAGGACTAAAATAGAATCATTTGAAAGTTTAAAGACCAAAAGTGAAATAAGCAATGAAGTTTAGGGGTAAAATAGGATTTAAACATAATTTTCATGTTTCTTAAATGCTATTTGTGAGAGATTCCTATTCCCCCCCCCAAAAAAAAAATAAAATTGTGAGATCAAGAATTTTATTTAAGAAGGATGTCATCATCTGATTGGGACTTGTGCAGCTGGAACCTCTATTTGGAGCTTGCATCCCTTAGAATTTACCGGGTTCATGGACTAGCTTGAGTTGTAACATGGTTGGGTCATTTAAGCATGTCAAACGCAGGTTAGCCCTCGAGCTTTTAAAAGTGGGTCTTCTTTTCCTTGGTAGCTTTGTCTATCTTACTGCTTGTGGGGGTTGTGTACAATGGGAGTCCCTTAAAATTTTGGGCACAAAAATTATCCATGGAATTTTTCAACAGAGGACATGATGACAATGGGAGGCCCCTCTACTACCTCTTGCAATGTTTTGTTATATTTTTTTTTCTTTTGATATTTACTCATGAATCTTGAAGTTAGGAGCTATTATAGTGATTAGTCTTGTGATTCCTCCATGTATAGTGCATACAGTTGTGCTTTGTGTTCTTTGTATATTTTACCATGAAATATGATTATCTTCTCTCCCATTTCATAGATGGTGTTGGGTTCTATCGTGGAAGAGATGTTTAGTTCGTGTTATTGTTTGGTTATGTTTGTTTTATAGGTTGAATTCATAATTTAATTCTCACAAAAAGTAGGGTTTTTTGAACCAGTCAATTTCAAGGACTTCTTTGCCCAATTGTTTAAAAAATTCACATTCCATAACTTTTTGGAAGGGATTTTGACCAATTGATGTGTCTTTTACAAGAAACAATTCCAACTTTGTACCTTGGGAAATATACTATTTGATGATGATGACTTTGCGGATTGACTTGATATATTTTAATATTATCTTTATGATTTATGATGTTGATTATTTTTGTTACCAATGAATTAAAATCCATTTTGATGTTCAAATTTTTTTAGGTGGTTAGAGATAAGCGAACTGGTAAAACGAAGGGCTATGGATTTGTTAGCTTCTCCAATCCTACGGACCTTGCTGCAGCACTTAAAGAAATGAATGGTAATATGCTGATTTTAGTTTTATATGGGTCCTGAGTTCTCATCTTCTCTGTTGGACTGTGCTTGTTCGATTTGCATGACATGTGCTGCGTAGATAGAACTCTTCTCTGGTGGAGTGCAATAGGATGACAAATACAATCTCGGTTTTTGCATAATATAGTTGTTCAAAAGAGTTTGATTAAAACTTTTTCCCTTTTTTCTTTCAGAAATATTTTTGAAGTCCAAGACATTAAAACTTCAAAATATAGGTTTTGAAGATTTTTTTTTTTTAATTCACGATTTGGTCAAGATTTTACAAATATTTCTAAAAGGTAGAAAAATGAAAATTCTTTAAAAAAAAAGAAAAAAAAGAAAAGGAAAGCAAAATAATCTTCAAATAGACTCCAAAATTCACATTATCCACTTCCCTTGGAAAATTTTGCCCTGATGAACTATATCCATCTCCATGAACCAGAATGGATGACTCCCATGGTCTAATGGCGAGCTTAGGTGCCTTCTACAAAATATACTCGCAAAAACTTTTTGTCTTGGACTTTTCTTTGTTTGTATGGCCCGTCTATTCTTTCATTTCTTCTCAATAGTTAGTTTTCTCAAAAAAAGAAAAAAAAAATAGTTGCAATGATCGTGTTACTGAGATTCTGAGAGATGGTTGGGAGTTTGACATGCTTCAATGCTTCCTTTTAGATGTTTTCTATCAAATCTCTGTATCTATCATATATGTTTTATTCAAAAGAATTGAAGCCTCTTTTTATGATTCTTTTCTTTTTTTTTTCCCGTGTCTTTTTTTTGCTTCAGGCTTGTGTTTCTGTGTGGTGCTTACTCGTGTCCCTTCATTTATCTTAGTGAAAATTGAATTTTCATTAGAAAAAGAAAAGGGAAAGGCAATCTTAGGTCCCAAAATTAGTAACTCTCTATGGGAATAGATGAAGTGCCTGACCCTATGCTCAAGGTTATTTGGGTTTGGATTCCAATATGTTAAAATAATCTGGATGCGAGGGCATGTATTTCAAGGAAATAAACAAGGGGAATAGAACAGGGAACTGAGAAGATTAGATATAGGAAGTTTGTCCCAAGTGTGTGAGACGCAGGATGATACTACAAGTGAGATATTGGGGTGCTGTTGCCTTAATAATATTCCTAGATGTGATAGTTTATGTATTTACACCTTTCTTGATCACACAGGCAAGTACGTCGGAAATAGGCCGATAAAACTGAGAAAGAGCAATTGGAAGGAGAGGACGGACTATGAAGCCGTTGAAAGACACAAGGTAAAATTACGTTTCATGGGGTGTTCTTTTGCATGCTTATTTCTTGCCTTTTTAATGTTTGAATTTTCGGCTTGATGAGTTTTCTGAATCTACCATTTTTGACGGCAGAACCACACTCAAAAGAAATCAAAGCTTCCAAAGAAGAGTATCTTGCACAAGTAAAGACTGTTCTGCATCCTTGTATCTCTGTTTACTCCCCGAGTTTAATCGTCAATCGAGTGATTAGTATCGTATGTCTAACCGATGTTTGAAAATTTCGTGAAATTAGTAGTCTGATAGAGCTTTCTGTTCTGCTGCAACACTTTTTAATGAAGTGATTGTGCATTAGAGAAGATGTTTAATTTGAAGGAATCAATCTTGTAAAGTGTTGTGCATTCTCCATTTCCTTTGGAAATTTAATGAAGGAATGGGGCAGTTATTACTGTCTATAATTATTCTTGAGCTCATATTACAACACTTTTATCTGTCAAACATTTACAAAAGATAGCACTGATCAGGGGTGAACACAAAAATCTGAAAATTGATCCAATGGTCCAAAACTGATCCAACTGACCTAGGTCGGTCTTTCTGATTCGACCTTAATTTATTTTTATTTTTTTAAAAATGCAGCAGGCTTAAAGAGAATTTTCTCGAAACTGTACATTAAATTTAAAGAATTTTAACTTTTTTTTAAAAAAAATCTTTCTTCTCTTTTCTTCCCCTGTTATCTTCTTCTCCTCTTCCCTTCCTTTTATCTTCTATTTCTCTCTTTTTCTTGGTCTCCCTTTCTCAGTTTCTCTCTTCTCCTTATGCTGTCGCTTTGTCTCCCTTTTCGCTAGATATCCTCATACACACGTGGGAAATTTTTTTGTCTACCTTGATTTCAGCCAAAATTGACTAATCGTTACTGTGGTCGGTTGATTAGGGTTAGAAAGCCTTCCAAAATAGATGACCTTTGATCTAAGAACGCTTTGAGCCTAAAATTGATAAACTCAGATTTACGGATATATCGACGAATATTTGAATATTGACAGATATTTTGATAAAGATTACGGTTATTACAAAAATTTATAAAATTATTGTGATTTTTTTTGTGAAACTTTAAAACAAATTTATTTAAGTTATAAATCACTGCTTTAACCACGTATATCAATAATTAGAAGTCAATTATATGCATTCTTACAATAATAGATAGTACGCTAGAAAATAAATATGAACTTAAATAATTTATTGAAAAAAAATTGTATTGAACAATTACATTATTGATATTAATAATTTAATAGAAAGATAATGCGCATGGAGTATTAGACCAACATTAATATAATTGATATGATAATGACAAGTAATTCCATAATAATTTATAAGATCAAAATTAAAGAACTAAAGATAAATTAAAGAATTAAAAAAAGTGACAAAAAAAAGTGACAAAAAAAATGAAAAAAATAGAGAATAAAATTATATTTGGAAGATAAATAATAAACTAAAAAAATTAAAGTTAAATTAAAGAATTAAAAAATAAGAGAAAAAGAATGGAGAATCAAATGATACTTTGAGAATTAAATATAATACTTAGATAATAAAATAATACATATAACAAATTAAAAGTATTTTTTTAAATAAAATAACAGTAATTAGTTAATTTAATTAATTAAACTAATAAAGTGGGTGAAGCAAGAACATAAAAAAAATAAGAAGAAGAAAGAGTTAGAAAGAGACTTGAGAGCAAACCTAATAAATTTAAAATTTAAGAATAAAAGTGTTGTGATAATGTAGTAGAATTTAGATTAATAATAGAATTTATATAAATTTTAAATAAAAATAAGAATTGTTTAACCATATTTTTAAAATTTGAAATTGAATTTTTTTTAAAATATAATATATGAAACATCAAATTAATCTTAATTTTTCATTCCAAAGCTTAAAATGTAGAAAGAAAATGGTAAGTAATTGATAAAACTCAAAAAAAGAAAAAAAAAAGATTTTGAAAATGAAATAAAAAAATACAATGCACGCATCCATCAGGTTTCGAAAGCGTACGCTGGTAAGACTCAAGGAACGCGTGAAATCACCAAGCCAAAGGGGTTTTATGTATGATATCGGCAATATATCGTATATTATCAATATGTCGGGATCCTCCGATTTTTTATTCGTTGCCCGACAATGATAGTCTTTATATATATATATATATATATAAATTACTGAATTTTACTTGATATCATCTTTCCAATGATTATTTGAATGTTGAAGCAATTAGAATGCCGATTATTAAACGTGTTATATCAATTTGATTGCTTGTACTGTTCCAAAAAAAATTGATTGTTTGTGAAATTTTTTAATATTAAATAATTTGTTTATTTTATTTACAAGATAAAATATCTAGTGTTGCAATTGAATTTTTAAAATTCGATAATTTACTAAGTATTAAACTTGGGTTGAATTATGAATTCAGATCATGAATTTTATAGTATCTCAATTTAGTTCCTAAATTTTAAGAAGTTTCAATTTTACCAACAAATTTTGACACAACTAGAAAAGATTAACTCATTTTGTACTTCAAATTTCTTCAGGATGTGACTATTGATGTTAAGGCGTCTGTTCAAATGTGTCTACACAAACATACACGTCATGTTAGATCATTATAGTCCTCAAGTCCATCGAGGCAAGCTAAGAGCAAAAAGGGAATATTGAGAAAAGATCAAGAGGCACTCAAGAACAAGAAAACTTAGAATGAGGAATTCGAACATACTTTTGTCCAAGAAAAATTTCCAATAGTGCCTAGGTACCTAGGCCAGCGCCTCAATACTCGTAGCACACAGCCTCACGCGCATAAGCAACAAACGCGCCTAGCCAGCACGTACATCGCCGCGCGTGCTTCGCCCGCACACCCACGCCTGCGTCCACACCCAACTCTAACCTGACAATTGCCTGTCACATGCCCATGCTTACTTCACAATCCTCTGCGTCGTGTCTACGCTACATTAAAGTGTCCATGCCATGCGCACGCCTCTACCACACGCCTGTGCGCCCCAACCATCCATATAGAGAACCTCACGAGTGCCCCCTGCCAGCGCGCCTACCTCCCATGCGTGCCACCTACAATATGCCCCAAGTTTAATTCATTTATGGAAATTCTTTCCTTATTTGGACTTCATTGTTTTTAGAAATAATTCGAGAAGCTTTGATTTTATTTAATTCTTAGGGATATTAGTTTATTGGAAATTCTTCCAGAAACTCTAGATTTTATTGGCTAAAATAAAATCTCTTTGGATTTTATATGCTAGAATAAAATCTCCTTGGATTTTATTGGCTAGAATACAATTTCATTGGATTTTATTTCATTTTCTAGAATAAGAAAATAATTGATTTTTACTAATTGTTTTGGGATTTTATTTTGTTAGATTTTATTTCACAAACATTTTAGGAATAGATTTCCTTAATATTTACTTCCCTTTTCTAGTTCCCTTTGGGTTCTATAAAATGCCAAAACCTTTATATTTTCGATAGACAATTTTTTATGAATGGAATTTGAAGTTCTTTTCTTTGTAAAAGACTTGTCAATTTACTTAAGCAATTGAACCACCCTTTAATCATTCTCTTGGGTTTTGCTTAGAGGTGATTGTAAAGATGCATTCAAGCTTTGGTCGGTCATCAAACTTATGAAGTGTTTTTTCCTTGAAGTAAATAGATTTGTGAATAATGCGGAAGCATTCAAGCTGTCTTGCTCCATAGCCTTGGCTAAATCTTCAAATGTAAACCGTCCTAACCTTCCTTTGGGTTTGTTTAACCGACCTTGGATTTTTAGTGCCTTTGATTGTTTAGGGATTCACATAACCAAAGAGTTCCTTGCGTCGAGTCTCACTAAAGTTCTTAGTGAGTTATCTTTGGTGCCTTGGTCGTAGAGACTTGCTTGGCTAACCACCTACAAGGACCTTTGCACGCATCAAATACACATAAATCACCTGAAATAGGATGCAATTATTTGGGTCGATGTGTCCATTGAGAAGTGTCAATACGACAGATATATCCTTTAACACCAAACCACCTCTAACAATTCAATATTTTAAAAAAATTTTTGTTTACATTTTACTTTTAAAAAGTGACATTATAAGAGAGAATTTTTACCGTCCAATTTTGCCCTTAACTTTTTAATCTATACTCATTTTGCCCTTCAAACTTTTACTAGATGTGACCATTTAGGTTGAGGTGTCGATTGAGATGTACATAAGGACGAAAACACATCATTTCACATAAAGTCACATAGATCTTTTTCCCTTCAAACTTTTATAAGATACAACTGTTTGGGTCAGGTGTCCATTGAGATGTGTCCTTAGGAGCAGACACATTCTTTCACACTAAACCCTAAACCACCTCTAATGGTTGAGTGTTTAAAAGGTTTTTGTTTACATTTTACTTTTAAAAAGTGATAGTATGGAGAAAAATCTTTACCTTCTAATTTTACCCTTAACTTTTTAATCAATTCCTATTTTGCCCTTCCAACTTCTACATGATGCGACAGTCGACGATGAAATGTATCACTAAGAACAAAAATATATCATTTCACATAAAGTCACCTCTAATGATTAAGTATTTCAAAAGTTTTATTCACTACTTTTGAAAAAAGTGATATTATGTACCATGACCCTTTAAAAATAGAAAACTAATTTGATTTTTTAATCTTAAAATAACTTAAAAAGAATAAATTTTTTCTTTCAAACAAAAAAGATGAATATCTTTTAATTTTTTTTACATCTTTACCCTCCTTTAATGTTCAATTTAATAAATAATAGATTATCATTAACGGGATGCAACTATTCAAATATAGGTGTCTCTTGAAAGAAACTTATTAAATGGAGGTGGTTACACAATGAAGCAGTGTGCCCATTCACGTATGAGTGTGATATAGATCGTATATGTGAAATATCACAATCCAATGGTTGAGATATGTCTGCATGATACTTTTTGAAATACTTTTAAAGATTAAGGTTAGAATTGAAACTTTTGAAATGATAAGGACATAAATGAAATATACTGTAAATTTCATAGACATTTTGTATAATTTTTAAAAAATAAAAAATTTCAATTACAAAATTTTATTGCATTCATACGATTTCTTTGACACGAGCCAATCAAATCAAGAACTTTATATATATATATAACACCAAACAGTAATGTTTGTGCATAATGTTTGTGCAAGAAATAAACATTTCTGTTAAGGTAAGGAGCCAAGAATGAAGTTAAAATATTTTCCATCACTTTCCTTTGGGATTTTTTTTAATATTGTAATTTAAAAAAAAATTCAAAAATATTGTAGTTTCGAAACTTATTAAAAAAAATATTGTGGTTTTAATTAGAAATCGTCTCTTGAAGAGACGAGTTGTCTACGTTAGCAGAACATGTCTCTTGAAGAGGTAAGCCAATCGTCACTTAAAAAGACAATCTACCTACGTGGCGTTTATGCAGGAGGATCGTCTCTTATATATATATAAACTTATCCCAAGGCATATAATCATTACTATAGTTGGTTGATTGATGATATCTTCAAATACACAATGATCATGATGTTCACGATATAGTAATATGTATAATGCATGTTGACGTCGTCAATCATGACATTGTTTGCCTCATAAGTCCACCTGATAGTTGTGTATGTGTATCAAAATTTGATGGCACATTCTAAATTACCTTAACACTCGATATGGATAATGTCACTCTGTACTATGAAAACATATAAGAGGGCTCACAATCAACCAAATATTGTGCTCGTTAGGACAATAATCTAGAAGTGTAGCCATAATATCCCGCTTGTAAGACATCTAATTAATCTGAAATTAATAAATTTTAATAATTAAAATAAAGAATTAGTTTTGATGTAAAAAAATTAAAATGTGGTTTTAATGTTACATGATAGAACTTGGTCGATTGAATGAAATCTAATATGCAATCAACATATTGGAGGATTGTTCAAAACAAATTAAAATATTATTCCACCTACATATGAGCATAAATTAATATATATACATATAAATAAATAAACAAATGTATCGGGCACTCAGAGGACGTCCGACATATTGATCAGGGGTCAATAATTGGTGTTGTGCCACAATAGGAAATCGATTGAAAGCCCACAACTGCAGCAATATGAGCGGGCTCGTAATTTCCATAGCATCAACTCGACTAGCCCAACATAGTTCTCTATATAGACATGCAATACTTGTAAAGTCCTAAGAATATCGTCCAACCATCTCAAAATCTCCCAAAAGATGAACGGACATAAAATGCACCAATGTGTTTAACTTATCCGCAAGAGAAACTCTCCAATGAGTTGCAAAATATATGCTCTTGTATACCTTTGAATTGTAGAGATAACTTCGTAAATTGTGCAGCTAACCAACGTATACTTAACCTATACCCCTTCAAATCATCGAGTCTCACTCCCAATACATATTACGAGATCTCCATCTATAAACAATCCCAACTGGATAGGAACATCCTATAGTGTTATAGTTCACTCCCCCTCAAGCATGTAAAATGTATGAGTTTCAACCTCTCATTTGCTCTGCTAAACAGTAATTAAATGTCAATCTAATTGAATATATCTAAGTTGTGCAACCCCTATAACCCAGACTGTTGTAAGTATGACACTATATGTTTATCTAAACTAATAGTACGATTTACTATTGCTTCCCTTCTTCGACATAGTAAAATAACTATAGATCAGTCTCTCATATTGACTGTGAACGATGTGAGAGTTGTAAATATAATTGAGAAAAGCCAACAAGTCTAGGATTCATATTTATAATGAAAAATAATATATATAGATAATTAATAAAAGCAAGAAAAGATATTAATAAAATTCACAACCAAATGTAATAATGTCTATTACATAGTTCACAAAAAAAAATTATTGTTCATAACAAAAAAATATATATATTGAATATGAAATTATATTAAGAAATTTGTCATGCGCTTCACATCTGTTAGTAAAAAATAATAAAATTCAATTCAATATGACATAAGAAAATAAAATAATAATAAAAGATTAAAATTAAATTAGATCGTATTTCTCCATATGGCTAGAAGATGAAGCGCTTACATTACGATTTGAACAAGTATGTCTATTATGTCCTTCTTTCTTGCACAACCCACAACGAACTTTTGTTATAGGCTCCTGCCAATCCATCTCATTATGAATGCATGAAGTTCTTGGACGTCTATGTTCTCTTAACAAGCTTATGTTTGGATGAACGACATCAAATTTTACGTTTGGCCAATAATTCCTATGTTGTATTGGGTGAAAAAAAGTTTCATAGTATCATTCATATTGTGACAGGATTCGTCACTATAAGGCAAATGATCCAAGTATGTATGATTGCAAACTACAATCACATTAGAGCATGGTATTTTAAAAGACTCACTTGTTGCAAGTACATGATTGAGCTCTCAAACTCCCAACTAGTGTATGTTAGCCATTGTAAGGAGTAAACATATTTATTCTTGTTTCAACCTCAAAACTTTGTGTCACTCTATCAACATAAGTGGTATGTGAAGTAGCTCTTTTTTCCCCTCTCTTCAGCTTATTTAAAGCATACTTTGATATGCTTCACCATGACCAAGTGCTTTACTGATTTCTTCTCTACGCTTCTCAATAGATGTGGCTATGAGTAATTTTTTGTCATATTCCCTGTACAAGTGTGTACCATCATTTTGGATCATGTATTGATTCAAATGGTCAATATAAGGGAAAATTACCCATAACCACATCTATTGATTCAAATGGTCACATATTTCCTCTTGCTTTTGATGTTGTTGAAGAAAAAAATACTTCTAGTTGGTCATGGTTCTTGAATGCTTTACGAATATCAGTGACCTAGCGAGATGGTATATGTCTAATATCATATAGACATGGAGGCATTTTGACAGCGGTCAGTAATGAAGAAATTGGTTGGAGTGAACCAAAAGCATACCATCGTTACTGTTTTCGCTATGTGGCCAGAAATTTTAATAACAAGTATAAGTCGAAACATGTGAAAGATTTGGTATATCGTGTAGGAAGTCAACATCAAAGGCGTAAGTTTGAAAAACATATGAAGTATGAAAGAACTAAAGCGACTAAACTCGATTGTTTTCCATTTTCTCTCATATAAATAAAGAAAAATAGACACAATCATACGATAATGAGTTTCGTTATGGATGGATGACAACCAACCTGGTAGAATGTATTAATGGAGTCTTCAATGTTGCCCATCACATCACTGGTTAAGTCATGTTTTATCGTACTATTGCGTATTTTGATAAGTGTAGAGAAGAAATCAATAAAGCACTTGGTCATGGTGAAGCATATATAACGTATACTTTAAATAAGCTGAAGAAATTGGAAAAAAGAATTGCTTCACATATTTGTTACTTCTGTTGATAAAGTAACACAGAGTATTGAGATTGAAACAAGAATAAATATGCTTACTCCTTACGAAGGCCAACATACACAAGTTGTGAGTTTGAGAGCTTAGTCATGTGCTTGCAAGTGGCAATCTTTTAAAATATCATGCTCTCATGTGATTGCAGTTTGTAATTATATACACTTGGATCATTTGCCTTATATTGATAAATCATACACACTATCACAATATGAGAGACACTATGAAAATTTTCCACCCTATACAACATAGGAATTGTTAGCCAGAAGTAAAATTTAATGTCGTTCATCCAAAATATGAACTTGTTAAGAGAACATAGACGTCCAAGAACTTCGCACATTCATAATGAGATAAATTGGCGAGAGGCTGAAACAAACGTTTGTTGTAGGTTGTGCAAGAAGGAAGGACATAATAGATGTACTATCGTAATGTAGTGCGTCATCTTCTAGCCATATGGAGGAATAAAGTCTAATTTACTTTTAATCTTTTATTATTATTTTATTTTCTTATGTCATATTGAATTGAATTTTATTATTTTTTATGAACAGATGTGAAGCACATGACAAATCTTTTAACATGATTTCATATTCACTATGTATTTTTTTGTTATGAACAATATATTTTTTTTGGTGAACTATGTAATAGACATTATTACATTTGGTTGTAAATTTTATTGATATTTTTTTTTCTTGATTTTATTAATTATCTGCATATATTATTTTTCAGTAATAAATATGAATCTTGAACTTGATGACTTTTTTCAATTATATTTACAACGCTCACATCGTTCACAGTCAATATAGAAGAGTGAATCTACACTTATTTTATGATGTCGAAGAAGGGAAGCAGTAGTACATTGTATTATTAGTTTAGATGAACGTATAGTGTCATATTTACAACAGTCTGGTTTTTGTGGATTGCACAACTTGGATATATTCAATTAGATTGGCACTTAATAACTATTTTAGTAAAGCGATGTAAGCCTAAAACTCATACATTTCACATACTTGAGGGAGAGTGCACTATAACACTATAGGATGTTGCTATCCAGCTAGAATTGCTTGTAAATGGAGAGCCCGTAACGGGATCCTTGCAGTATGATTTGGCATGAGTATGTGAGGATTTATTGAGAGTGAGACCTGATAATTTGAAGGGGCTAGGTTAAATATACTTTGGTTGGCAGCACAATTTACAAATTTATCCTAAGATGTTGATGACATCACAATTCAAATGTATACAAGAGCATATACTTTGCAACTCATTGGATGGTTTTTCTTTTGCGGATTAGGCAAACACATCGGTGCATCTTATATTCCTTCCTCTTTTGAAAATTTCGAGATGGCTGGATGATATTCATGGGGTAGTGCATTCCTTGCATGGCTATATGGAGAACCTTGCCGAGCTAGTCGAGTTGATGCTTTGGATATAGCGAGCCCGCTCATATTCCTGCAAGTGTGGGCTTTCGATCAATTTCCTACTATTGCACCACGGCACTAGTTATTGACCCCTGATCAATATGCCAGACGTCCTTTTTGTACCCGGTACGTTTATTTATTTGTTTGTTTGTTTATTTATTTATATATATATATATATATATATACATACATATTAATTTATGCTCATATGTAGGTGGAATAGTGTTTTAATTTGTTTGAACAATCCTTCAATATGTTGATTGCATATCGGGTTTCATTCAATCGACTTAAGTTCCATCAGGTAACATATAAAACCACATTATTTTTTTTACATCAAACTAATTATTTATTTTAATTATTAAAATTTATTAATTTCATATTAATTGGACGTCTTACACATTAAATATTATGGCTACACTTTCAGATTATTGTCATAACGAGCACAATATTTGGTTGACCGTGATCTCTCGGAAGTTGCTGGCTGCCGACCGCTCAACTATTCGAACATTTTCCTTTCTTTTATTATTAAAGTGGGGTGATTGGTTCCAATTCGACAATGGTCGAATACCTTGTCAAAGGTCCAGTAGGTAGCATGCATTTTCGTTTTGGCTCCCGAGCGAGAACGAGAAATAGGCGATGCACCATCCTTGCTGCCACGTACGCTGACCTTGAATGTTGACAAGTTATAGAGTGACATCATCCAAATCAAGTGTTAAGGCAATTTAAAATGAGACAAAATGAGACACAAAATTCTAATACAAATACACAACTGCATCAGGTAGACTTACGAAACAAACATGATCATAATTGGCAACGTCAACATGCATTACACATCTTTATGGCGTGAGCATCATGATCATTGTGCATTTGGAAATATCATCAATCAACCAATTGTAGTAGATGATAAGATGCCTTGGTATAAGTTGATCACGATGAAGTATATCACACAAGATGGAGCTTTCTAAGATTGCAAACTAATTATAATCTTACTTTAATTTACTATTTAAAAGTAATAATATTAAATTTAAATTTATATCTTAAATTATATCCTTTATTTTATTGCAACATAACTTTGTTCACAATGTCCAAGAATACTTGGTGCAAAATAATATTCCTAAAATAAGTTTTATGTGTGAGAGCTATATTCAAAACACGTGAGTTCCTTCAAAATAACCAATAGACAGACAGTAGTTGCTCACATTGATAGAAGACGTGCTCGTCTTAGGTGCTAAGAACAACCACCTAAAGATATTCTAGATTTGGGTCCTCTCAGAATTGATGATCAAATTCCAACTCATATGGAGTTGCTATTTGCCATAATGCAACTTCAAAATTCCATACAGATATTACATCTAGCTTAAGTCATCAACATGACTTATTCTACACCTAACACATTCCCACCTATTGAGGTAACTCAACAAGATATTGATGATCTAATCTATCATCAACCACATATTGATGTGCCTCGACCTCGTTGTGGAACTCGTGTGAGAAGATGTCCACCATGCAGTACATGAGCATTGTTGATGTGATATTTTAAAATTTAGTAAATTACGTAACATTTTGTTGTATTTGAAACACTAAATTTCATTTTAGATATAACATTGTTAATTTTTATTTTAAATATTTATATTTATTTTATTACATGAATGAATACGTTTTCAATTAAATTATTAATTAATAATAAAATAAAAATCGCAATGATTTAATTTGAGAATTATTACAATATTTTAGAAATAATGTATTTTAAAAAGGATTTTAAAAAATAAATTTTGAAATCCTAAACATCCATAAATTTTTTTTTTTTTTAAAGTGGGAATGTGTTAGGTTGGAATCGTAAACGTTTGTTTATAAAAAAGAATAATAATTAAGGCAAAAATCATGTACATCGTACACGATTTTTGTTGAGTCAACCACCACATCTTTTACGTGGCAAAACAAAACCGTGCATGATTCTTACTCAACCAAAACTATCCTAATTTTATTTTATTTTTTTGGATAAGAAACGATTTTATTGATATGAATGAAATGTACAAAAGTATCCCGACATTACAAAAAAGATCTCCAATTTATCATGAGAAATGAGAGGCTATAGCTATTGAAGGGAGCAAATTGTTTAGACCAATATAAAGCATTAAAAAGAGTTGTCTCCCACATGCCTTCCATGCTTTTATCTTTTTCTTTTGAAAATACGTGAATTGCGTTCAATCCATATGTTCCAGCTCTGATTATGTTCAGCCAGAGGGTTTTCTTTGTCTTGGAAAAAGGGTGATCAATTAAAATCATGCTCAACCAGTCAATAGCATTGGATGGAGGGGCTACATTCCAACCAAATGCTGATGTAATCATTGGTTGTTAAAATCATGCTCAACCAGTCAACTAATGCATTGGTTGCTGATCTCCTAAAGAAAAAACTTTATTTATTTATTTATTATTATTATTATTATTATTAGTACAGAGCACAGCTTCTAGAAGGGAGGTCAATAACCAAACTATGAAGCAAGGATTTAGCGGAGAAAAACTCATTCTTTTCAAGTTTCCAAACCCAATGGTCAGCGGAGTCATTAGGGCAATAGGTGGCAGTGAATACAAGGATTTGGGCTCATTTATCCAATTCCACATCATTAATGCTCCTCCGAAAATGAGGAATCCAAGAGGCATTACTATTATCCCATAGATCTGATATAGTGGCTTCCTTTTGCAAACCTAAAGCATAAATGTGAGCGAATGATGTACCAAGGGGATCACTCTGAATCCATGGATCATGCCAAAATATGGTATCATTTCATCTCCCACCATGAAGTTGATGTTATGCATAATTAAGTTTTGGAAGAGGGTGATGAATCTCCATGGACTTTTGGCAAAAGCCTTCTTTGATGGGTCGGATATAAGGCCAAAGTGTATATTACCAAACTTGGCAGCAATCAATTTCCTCCAAAGAGCCATATTTTCATTAAAAAATCTCCAAGTACATTTGGCTAAAAGAGCAACATTTCTATACATCATATTCGAAATTCCAAGCTCATCGATAGGAGAGGTCATTTAATTCTATCCCATTTGATGCGATGAAGAGTTTTTGTTCCCTCCTTGCCAGATTAAAGGAAACCAACAAACAACCTTTTAATAGTGGAGGCAACCTTGCTAGGAAGGTAGAAGAAAGATAGGTAGTAAGTGGGTAGGTTGGTGAGAGTGGCTTGTATAAGAGTGAGGCATCCAGATTTGGAAATGTAGGAATAGGTAAACGGGTGCAATCCTTTTTGGATCTTCTAGATGATAGACTTCCAAAAGGATTCCGATTTCGAATTTCTGCCAAAAGGGACACCCAAGTAAGTAGGTGGCCAACCACCAATTTTGAAGCCATGTTTACTACCCAAAAGATTAATAAGCTGATCCTCCAAGTTGATGCCAATAAGCTCAGATTTGTCCCTATTGGCGTTCAGTCCTAAAAACTCCTCAAGAAACAACTGTGTTGAGGAGATTGGTGAGTTTCGTCTCATTAGGGAATGAAAAAAGGACTAATGATGGATGTTAACACTTGTACCAATATCAAAACCTTTGATCATGTTTCGATGTGAGGCAAGCAAAAGCATTCGGCTTAGGCAATCCATCACTAAAGAGAAAGGGTGAAAGAGGATTACCTTGTCTAAGACCTCATGAAGCATGGATTTTGCCTCGAGGCCTACCATTGATAATGATAGAGAAGTTAACTGATGAGATGCAACCCCTAATCCAACGCCTCCATAATGAGCCAAACCCCTTTGCCACCATAATTAAGTCCAAAAAATCTCAATCTACTTTGTCGAAAGTTTTTTCAATATCTAGCTTGATTGACCAAGCCCTTCTTTTTCAGTCTAAGATGATCTTCAATGAGCTCATTTGCCATAATAGATGCTAGGACAAATCTTGATTGATATTTAGAAATGGTGGAGGGGAGCAGTCTTTTCAGGCACTCCGATATGACTCTAGCGATGATTTTGTACAAACAAGATGTCAAACTGATTAGTCTATAGTCACTTACAGATTTAGCATCCACTCTCTTAGGGAAAAGGCAATTATAAGTCTCATTTAGATTGGCATTAATAATGGCATTCTTGAAAAAATTCCAGAACACCCATTGATATCTTCCTTGACGATGTTCCATGATTTTTTGAAGAATTCAGCCGTGAATCCATCGGGACCCAGAGACTTACTTGTGCCTATAGCATTTAACGACCAGTGGATTTCTTCGATCGTGAAGGGAGCTTCCAAAGAAGCATGTTGTTCAAGAGAGATGGGGACCCAATCAATGTCTGAAGGGAGACTTCTTTTGCCAGCTTTCTTAGTGTATAGTTTCCTGTAGAAGTTAACAAATTCCCCGACAATGTCCTTGTCATAAAGAAGACTTATCTTAGATCTAGACAGAACTTCACATATGATGTTTTTCCTCTTAGCTGCCATGTATTTGTGAACCCAAAATTTTCGTCTCCTTCAACTATCCATTTAGCTTTACATTTCTGTCTCCATAGGATTTCTTCTATGGCCTTCAAATCTTGAAAATCCCCCTTCAAAACGATTCTTTTACTTCTCTAATTAGTGGTTAAGCCCCATGTTCCTCTAGAAGGTCTATAGCAGCAATGTCATTAAGGAACCCTCTTTTTTGGTTTTTTATAATACCAAAGGTGCGAAGTGTTATGATATGTATATATACGTGTGTGATATTATGTATTTGTCCTTTATAATAATTATACATCCTTTAAGGTTAGATTAGGGTTCTCGTGTGTACTTATATATAAAGACCTCATATTGAATAAGATAACACATTTTCTCCTAATTATATTTACATGGTATCAGAGCTTTCCTAGAGTGTAGATTGTCGTTAGGGTTTTTTCTTTCCCAAGTGAGACTAGGGTTTGAAGTTTGGATCATTGAGTTAAAGTGACTGTTTGTCGACACCACCCATCTAGAAAGGAGTGTCGCCGTCAAAGGAAAAAAATTGTCGTCACCCTTTGCAAGAAACCACCACGAGTGGGTGTCACACGTCGTCGCCGTGTTCTGCCGCCGACGCGTGAGGGAGCATTGAAGCTCTGTTTTGGTCGACGTCGATTAGGTTTGTCTCGGTTTGTGATTTTCGGCCTGTCTGTATATTTTGTTTTGGAGAATATTGCTCGCGTGTGAAGATATTTAAGAAAAAGATCAAATTGTGCCCTTATTCAAATCTATTTTTTCGTTGGATTAGGTCGGTTTTGTCAAATTTTGGTTTATCTTTAGTTTTCATTATCAATGGATATGAAACCTATACTTCTGTCCAAAACGAACTCTCTCACATCAAAGTTCATGGAACATAAATTGAATGGGTCCAACTATTATGATTGACGTAAGACCATTATTTTTTGTTTAAGAAGTATGAACATGGATGACCACATCACTAATGATGCTCCAGAGGATGACACAAGGAGAAATTGGCTTCGAGATGATGCTCCAGAGGATGACACAAGGAGAAATTGGCTTCGAGATGATGCTCCGGAGTATGATGCAAGGAAAAATTGGCTTCGAGATGACGCTCGATTGTACCTCCAGATAAAGAATTCGATTGAGGATGACGAATCATTTTGAATCGGTGAAGGAATTATTAGAGTACTTAGAATTTTTGTACTCTGAAAAAGAACAAGTTAATAAGATATATGAAGTCTGCACAACACTCTATTGTCCTCAATAACAGGATCAGTTGGTTATGAGTTATTTTATGCATTTAAAGAAGTCGTATGCAAAACTAAATATGCTTATGTCATTTAGTATAGATATTAAAGTACAAGCTCAACGTTAAAAAATGGTCACTATGTGCCTTCTACATGGACTTTTACATGAATTTGTGATGGCCAAAGCGAATCCTTTCTGCCTCAAAGATAACTTCTTTACAAGATGTCTTTAGTAGAGTTCTTCGTACTGAAAATCCTCAATTAGGCTCATCTGGAGCATCTGTTTCTCAACCCAACTGTGTTTTAATCAGTAAGCACAATGATGTCAGAATTCATAAAGGAGTGAGTACAAATATTTAGAGAACTGGTTATGATAATCGGAGACATGACTCTCAGGACTCTTAGAGACCTAATTTAGATATTGTTTGTAATTACTGTCATAAGCCAGGTCATATGAAACGAGATTGTAGAAAGCTGTTGAATAAGGGTTAGAGACCTCCACTTGCTCAAATTGCTTCCACTCAGGATACATCTGGAGCTTCAGTTACTGTCTTTGCGGATGAGTTTGCTAAATTCCAGCAGTACGAAGAATCATTGAAAGCATCGGCATCCTCATCGAACCCCACTACAACCATTGCTGAGTCAAGTGATATGCACAATTGCCTTTTTTCATCCTCTACCAAATGGGTCATAGAGTCTGGTGCTACAGAGCATATGACAGGTAATTCTAGGCTTTTTTCTACTACCTTGTCACCTACATATTCACCCACTATTACTTTAGCAAATGGATCGACATCATATGTTCTTCGTTCTGAAACAATTAATCTCACTCCATCTCTTTCTTTGTCCTCCATGTTAAATTTGCCTACTCTCTCATTTAATTTGATTTCTATTAGTAAACGTACTTGTGATCTTAACTGTTTTATCTCCTTTTTCCTTGGCTATTGCTTGTTTCAGGATCGTATGACAAAGAAGATTATTGGTAGAGGATACGAGTCGGGAGGACTTTACATTTTCGATCACCAATTACCAAAAGTGATCCCCTACTCTGGAGTTGCATCCTCGTTCGAGGTCCATTGTCGTTTGGGTCATCTATCGTTGTTCGTGTTAAAGAAATTTTATCCAGAGTTTCAACCTTTGTCTTCATTAAATTGTGATTCTTGTCATCTTGCAAAATTTCGTCGTCTTAGTTCGAGTCCTAGTGTCAATAAACGAGCTAGTGCTCCCTTTGAATTAGTTCATTCAGATATTTGGGTTCCCTGTCCAATTGTGTCTAAAACTGGATTTCAATATTTTGTTACATTTGTTGACGATTATTCTCGTCTAACTTGATTATATTTAATGAAAAATCGTTCTAAGTTGCTTTCTCATTTTCGCTCTTTTCATGCTGAAATTCAAACTCAATTTAA
>JAOANK020000049.1:3975647-3986148 GCA_026257165.2 Telfairia occidentalis | reverse complement strand
CACATTTTCATTTTAACAATTAAATGACTTTTCTATACAAAAAAAAAAAAAAAAAAACACATCAGTTGAACAAGTTTAGGGCAAATAAGCTCAAGAAGCTATTTGCTTCAATTGGTAGCATCACATCATGAAAGTTCGTGTGTTGCTATTTAAGTGAAATTCTTCATTATGGAATTTTGTGTGTGTTGCAGGTCATGCTCTACGCTAATAGAAAAAGCTGATGCAATAAGAGAATAACCAGTAAAAACATATCTACATTTTAGCCAAATTTTCAATTACAACTTCAATTTAAAGAACATCCAGCAAAAACTTACAATTTGGAGGAGGGATGATTGAATCCAACTAGGGATGGTTGGTTTACACAGCTCGATGGAGGACTGCAAATCTGGCAAAAGAAATGGAGGAAGCACCGTATAGAACCAAGAGCAACTTACAAATGAAAATCCAAACAATTCATACCTTTAAATTTAGAAGAACAGTAATTAAAACTTGGAACCCACTTCCTATTTTCCACAAAAATTCAAAAAATGATACAGACAACAGTGATTATACATATAAAGGAAGAAGGGAAAAGCTCAGATCAGAAAATTCATGAACCCACTTCCCTACTATTGGACCGTGAACCAGTACTGTATAGAAGACTTTAACCATTGAGTTAAGCAGGTCAATGAGAGTTCCTACTCGATTCTTTTTTTTTTCTTCAATTGATCAAAGCTATGCCGATCATTGAGTAAAATTTCCCAAGGAAGTGTTGGATTCATGTAAGAAGAAAAATACATTTACCCTTGAGATTCGCTGCTCCCTCGTGAATGCATGGGCTGGTCTCTACTCTCCCTGGTATCAGAAGAAGTTCTTCCCTCAAATACACAGTGTGATGTCACTAGAAAGAAATCCCATGCAAGGATGAAAAACGCCATCAAGCTTACTACTCACTTCAGGTGAATGCACGTCTGGTTACAAAGTATTATGATACCGTCTATCTGAACTAGCAAAAAAATTTCGTTCAATTGAACCCTGTGTTTTCAACCTTTCCAGATCTAGTTTTTAAAAAGGTTGAAAACATAATATGTGTGCTTTAATTTGGATTTTCTTTTTAGAAAAATGGGCTTTCCAAACAAAAATTTAATAGACTCCTTAAATCTGAAACACGAAATTGGATTAAGATCTAATACCAAACAAGTCTTTAATGAGCCTTTTTCTCTTTATTTGCCTTTCCTACTTCCCTAACTTTTCATGCATGGACTCACTCATTTTGATGTGTGCTTGTTCGCAGTCTGTGTCATTTCCAGCATGTTATGAGTAAATGTATAAACTTGAACGGTTCTTTTTAAAAGATGAACCATGATAGCGTCTGCTAGCAGAGCTCGCCCAGTACGTTAATGGTGTAATCTTCTTAATCCTACATAATTCCGTTCACCTGTAACAGATACCAAGAACAGTTTCTAAAGCACAACAGAGTACAGAATTAGCAGGAACAGAAAACGGAGATGCCAACTCTTTTGCACCATCAACTGCCAATGAATAAGATATCATATAAGACTCGACAGTATGAGCAATGGAAAAGCAAAAACATTCTGAAAAGAACTTTTCTGAATTTTGAGCGAAGAAAAAAATCACATTTATTCATGAAGGTGTGTTTTGACAAACGGATAGCACTTTAGACTCCAGCATGGAGACATGCTTATCAAGCATTGAAATTACAGCTTCAAATTCAGCCACCTGATGTTCTATTTTCTCAATCTGATAAATATACTCATCAAAGCCACAACTCTTTGATTTCAATTGCTCCACAAAAACCCTCATCCCAGAAGCTACATCGCCGAAACCTTTATACTCTTCTGCCACTCTGAGATTCATTTTCTCTAAAAGTGCCAACTGAGTACTTGATCCCTATGTCATAAAATAACAAACTCGCCATCATTAATCTAGCAAAAGCTGATTCCCATCGCTAAGATTCATGTAAACCAAACCTCATTTTTCATCGTTGTTAAAGATAATCAGAAATTGACAAAACATTTGAATCAAAATTTTAAATTTTCAGGTTTTGAAAACAATAGTACAGTAGATGGAAACTAAACAGGCCTTGGGAATTCAAAAGAAGAAGAAGAAGATAATGGAAGAGCAAAATTGGGCATTCAACCCCAGCTAGATAGCAGGGGATATGGGTGGATGACTTTGCCAGCTACAAACAAGCTTTCAACTACCCTAAACTCAAAATCCAACTATAATCAAAATGAACCTCAGAACCTGATAACATGGGCGTTAAATCTTCCAAACCTTAACAATCTCGAATTAAACTAATTATAAGAACCCACCCCATGCCCTCATATACTTCTCTCTCGGAAAAAACTCAATACAGGGAACAACCAACGCCGACCAGACAACAGGATCAAATCAGACACGGAGAGCAAAGCAACAAAACTAGCGAGATAGTAGGGCGAAACATAGAAAATTAAGGGTTTTGAAGATTACAAGGAGGTCCGATTTGATCATTTCGGATACGCTGGTGAAGAATTCGTTGAGAAACTCGGCGAGCTCGTCCCTGTTCGGCAATTGTTCCTCTTTCTCGGCCATGAAATAAGATCACAACGGCGACGCTTGCAGAGAATGGTACCTCAAGCTACGAAACTTAATCCTGGAATTGTGATTACTCGACGTCAACTCGTCGGAACACAGAACTCGACCCGTTCTGTTATGGTAATGCGAGCAGAACTGCAACTGGATCTCGAGCGACGGGATAGATGACGATGACACAAGGGAACGAGAAAAACAAATTCCGTTCCCCCACTGTCGTTTCAGGTTATATCTCCGAACTCTATAATTATTAAATTAAAAATATATATATATACTATTTTGATTCATTTTTATCTCTGTATATTGGAAATGTTTATTTTAATCTACATGCTCTGAACTTTTATTCATGTAGTTCAAAACATCTCTTTCGAGTACGCTCTTAGAAATATTTATAAAATTTTAATACAAATTCTAAATACAATAGGAAATTTTGAATATAAATTTATGACTACATTTTAAAAAAATTATTGGACTTAATATTGTGCGAAGTGTAACTAAAAAAAAAAGAGAGAAAACAAAATGAACATACCAAATTGTCACTTTTTAAAAGTAGAAAAACCAAAATAATGAAAGTACAAAGAATTAAAATGTACAAAACTAAAAGTAAATGGACCGATTTTTTTTAGTTCAACAAATGTGGGGTGGGAATTCGAACTCATGACCTTGGTCTGAAGTAAATAGACCGAACTTAATAGTATTTAAATATGTTATTAAAGTTTCTTTTAAAAAAAAAAAATTATAAAACTGTTAATTTTGTGCCTAATGAGTGAAGTTGAAAAAATCCTCGTAAATCAATAATCTCTTAGATGCAAAATTAAAAATTCAAGAATCTATTAAGCATCAAATTAAAAATTTTAAAAATTTATATATATATATATATATATATATTTAAAGCTTAAGAAATTATTAGATATAACATTAAAATTAAAAAACCAATAAGGTACGTGTTTAAAATTTTGAGAATCAAATTTGTAAATTAACCCTAAAATAAATTCCCTGATTTATTATCATCTAATCTAAAATAGAAAAAACAAAATCAATTTTCACACATAAATTTGTCACTTTCACAAAGTAAATCCATTTTTTCTCTAAGCTATCAAATTCATTAATTTGTTCAACTTTTACCATCACATCAACTCAGTAATATATATATATATATATATATATATTTTTTCAAGAACTCGCTAATTTCAACGAAAATCAAACGCCGAGAAATGAATGGCACAAAATCAAACCAAACAAATCAATGCAAAAGATTTCTGGAGAGTTCAAAAGATCAAAACAGACTAAGCATATACAATTTGTAACATTGAAGGTGACAGAACAAAATAGAAGCCACACTAATAACATATGTGTCAAACATGGGTACCAAAAGTGTTCCACACCATTTTATTACAGATAATAGAAGGGACTATATTACACAAAGAAAAGAACAGGAGCCAGAACACTAAACAAGGTCCAACACAACTGCACATTCATCTCAGTATATTGAACTAAAGTCAGTCCTTGCCAAACCTTCAATTTTCCATTAAGATAATGTATCTGGTTTTGCAAGAGCTGAGGTTTCTCGGCTGAAGATGTGGCGATCTCGTTCCTGAGAACCAAAATCAATGAGCGAGCACGATCAATCATTTTCGGGGCGAGTCCTTTTTGAACAAAGCATAGGCATCGCTGTATATGGCAATGACGTTCGAGAAAACGGCAAGAACAACCATGAAAACACCTAGCACCTTGTCTTTTTTCGTTGCTATGTTGTGCGAGTCCCTGAAACACACCAACAGTATGATGATTTTGCGGCTAGCTCGAAAATTCGAAACAATGAAATCAAGCAAAATCCTAAGTTCAGTAGAGATTCTTTATTCCTAGGCTCAGCACAAACAAAGAATCTACCAGGTTTGAGTCGAGTAACTTCAACAAATCAAGGGACCAAACAATCCTTATTTTACCCAATATTACAAAATGGATTAGCATCAGTGAGAAAACAGACGTGGCGTTTACGGTTAGTTCGGGTAAGGCAGAAAAGTAACTAACTAACCTCAAAGCTACAGAAGCAGGAAATATGAATCCAATGCAGACAGCAGCAGTTGCACCAGTAAATTGGAAGGCATCCCAGATGCTGGGAATGAAATTTGCTCCCAAGAAAATGAGAGCAATAAGCACGACTGTGATCAGTGAAAATCTCAAGTTGTCTCGAACCAATGGCCGAGCGGATGGAAAGAGGAGGCCATCCAAGTTAACCCTCAAAGGGTAAAAGACAATCGGGAATACAAGCATCAGGTGTGCTGCATAGCTAACACGGACCGCGTCATTAAACACAGAACCATAGGGAATGCCGAGGTCAGCATCAAAGTTTGCAAGTACGTCCGAGAGAGTTCCTTCACCAAAAAGAAGGTAACCAAAAATGCTGGTCATAACATAAACCGAAGAGCACAGACCAATTGCAGTTCGTGCGACTGCCTTTATCTGTGAAGCATCCTCGAGTTCATTGCTTATGTTGTGAACTGCAGACAAAAAGCCAAAAAGAAACTCAACCTCCATTGTTTAACAAGATTCGGGGGTCTGCCAAAGTTTATACATGTCACAAATAATGTTAAAAGCTTGCAGGCAAAAACGTTACTTTCATAAAACTCGGTAAAAACTGTAAAAATTAATCACATCCCTTTTTGGAAAGTGGAAACCAATAAAAATGTTGCTCATTGGCTCTAAAATCATAAAACTCTCGCAATAATTATAAGATATTCAAGTTTTACAGAAGGCAGAACCATTTTTAAAGCAATTCATACACAGAAAAACGGCAGAGCTAAACCAATGAAAAACCAGGTTCAAATCAACTTGTACAGATTATAACCTTGCATCATGTTATATCATTGTTTATATCATTTTTATTCATGGAGATTTACTTCCCTGTCGTGTCAAGCAAGATTCTCACTCTCCAGTTCCACCAATAGAACAAGGATGCAAAAAATGAAAAAACTAAGCTTAGAATCGAAAACCCAACATAGGAAAATAGAGCAGCTTGCATTACCATTGTAATGGCATACATATGCAGTAACCACAACAGGGACAGCGGTGAACAATTTCAAGAATGATGCCACATCGAAAACCTCAGGGAGCAATCTGGGCATCTGAATGCTTCCATCTATCAACTTGTAAACTGAAATTCCAATGGTAATGAAAAGAAATACCACAGCCAGTGCAACTGATAGGGCAGATGTAAAGCTCAATGAATCTGCAACCAAGAAGGGTCAATTAGAACTCCATTATACCATAAATAGTTGCCAAACATAAACATTTGATGCCAAGTGTGTGTTTGGCATGATTTTTGAGAAAAATATTTTTGAGTGAAACACTTATTATATAAGCATTTTTTAATAAAATTAGTTAAATGTTTCATACAAAAGCACTTTAAGAGCTTTTTATCAATTTTTAGAATTTTTCAGACCACTCATGATTATTTAAAATTTTATAAAGCATTTTTTAATTATTTATAAACACTCTTCAAAATTTTATAAAGCATAGCAGAGTGCCAGTTTCAGATATCTTAAGATGTTGGATAAATGGATAAAGCAAATCTACGAGAATAATTGTAACAAAACATATCAGAATGCCAGTTTCAGATATCTTTACAGAACAAAAGAGCTGGAGGTAGTTTGAAATAAGTTAAACATGCCAAAGAATAGTAGCAAAGGCAGTAATTCTTCCCATTGAAAATGAAATCACTAACCTATTCGCTTAAAGCATGCCAATGGTGCAAAAATACCGAGCGTCGTGACTAGAAGTACAAAAAATCGACCATTCCACCAATGTTGTCCAAACCATCCTTCCAGAACACCGGCATGGTGAACACCGCCCGAAGTGGTTCCAGAGAGCACATCACCTGAGAGAAAATCATACTAAGATTACTCATCTCATCCAACTGCATATATAAGTATTTCTAGGCTAACCAAGAAAGCTACTCATCGCCAAGATAACAGACTATGAGTATCCTGAAACCAGTGTTTTGAACGGTGCACCAGAACAAGATGGCGCCCTAGACGCTTGAGGGGCAAGAAGGGCGCTTACCTTTGCACCTCAATCCTTTTTTTTTCAAAGGAATTAAGAAATATCTTTCAAAAATCCCCAAACAATCTCTAACAAAAGCTCTAATATTTTAAAGTTTTCATTATTATCTTTTCATACATATTTACAGATTTGCATTTGGAGCAAGAATGGTCACACTTCAAGAAATACTACCTGAAACAAAATCATAAGAGATATATTTGATGACAAGTTCACGAATTGATTGAAACCTACCTATAATAATCATGTACACAGTAAGAACACCAATGTTGTTGACAAGAACGCATATCTGCAACCCCATTTTTCCATATCTCCCAAAAGCATCTCCCATTAAACCTCCATAAGAAGATGACTTCCGCGGCCGACTAAACCTGAGCAACAGCTCTATTGAAGCATCAGTTAGGAATGCCATGAAGATGATCATGGCCACCCCTAAACATAGACCCAACTCTTTCACCATTGCAGGCAAAGCCATGATCCCAGCACCAATAATTGTAGTTGATAAATTGAAAACTGCCCCACTGAAGGAAGCTCCATTGAATTCATGAAACCCGGAACCTTCATCTTGTCTAGTTGGTAACAAAGGAGATTTCTCATTAACTACAGTTTTCTTCCTGCTCGACCTCTTCTCCTCCCTTGGTGCAAGAGTTTCAATGGTCATCCTATCAAATACCTCGAAATCTCTTAACGCAAAAGGGCTAAAAGCTTAAAGAAATTTCAAACGATCCCCACGCTGCTTCCAAAGATGACTGCAATAAACAAGCATAAAATTTGGTTTAAATCCAATATACATTGTCGAGAGTTAAAAGCTTCCAAAAGTAACTTAATCCCACCTGATAACTTTTCAAGACTTCACAGCAAAGGATCGTATGCAATCAATGGCTACTTTTAACCGAAACCACCAAATTTCAAACACCCAGCTCCTTGTAATAATTAAAGAAGCAGATAACACTTCTGAAATGAATTTGAGAAGATAATCGGAAACCCAAAAGGGAATTAGGCTTCAGAAACAGGAAGGGAAGAAAATGAATTGATAGAATTGATAGCTAATACATTTACAATCAAAATCAGAGTTCTTAAGACGGAACAGAGGAGATAATCCAGACCCCTTTTATCAGACAACCCAATCTGAGAAACCCAATTCCCCAACAACAAAATCCGAAGAAGGATTCTCTTTCGGCCGAGAAACTGCCACAGTCAAGAACACAAATGAGGGAAAAAAAGACCAAATTATCACGTCTCTGAGGCTATGGCGAAAAAGGAACAGATAAAATCACACGCAATATCAATAATACTGGTTCAATTTGTACGCATACGAAATACGAATTGACTAAGAGCATGGAGATGGGAATCTTGATGGGTCGTCAATAATCATCGTCTCTCTCATCCTTCGGAAAATTACTGCGTTTTTTGGCCGGTAGACGTGATTGTGGATTCAGTTGATTTCCCCTACAAATAAATTATAACGACCAAAAAAAAATTAAGAGTGATTGGGAAGGGGAAATCGGCGACCAGAAACGCATATGTCGAAGAAAACAAACGAGACCCCACTTTCAACTGCATATGATCCGCTTGTGAAGTTTAAAAGAAAAATATGTTTGCGAATTTGTAGGATACTTCGAGATAAAATAAATAAGTTTTCTATTTTACATATAAGACTGCTTTTTTGAAAATTTAATTCTAAAAAATGAATTTTATTACAAAATCTTATCCAGCCCATTAAATTCAAGTAATTTGATTCACGTTATTCTAAAAAATATATATATATATATATATATAATTATTGTATTAGGAACAGACGACCGCTATTATTGACGGGAAAGAAAACGTCTTATCTTAATATTTTAATTAGCAATAATTTGATACGGGACATTTGGGCCGGACTTTCGTTCTTGTATTTTTGTTTCCGCAATTATATAAAAGACCACCGTATTTTCTTATTTTGTTTAAAAAATATCCATATTTTTTCAAATGTTTCAGTATTATTTTTAAACTTTGATAAAATTTTTAGAGAACTACCTTTGAACCCAAATTCGGTTAAAAATTTCACAATAAAAAATGAAATGATTCTTAACGAGTGTCTTACGTAGAATTTTTGTTGATCTCAAATGGAAAATGTTGAAGCTGACATTCACCTCATTTTTTCTGTAATGTTTTTAATCGAATTTTGATAAGGGTGGTTTTGAAACATTCAACAAAATTGGAAGATAATATTTAAATTTTTAAAAGTATACAAATATTTTTGAAGTAAAGTACAAAGTATAGAGATATTTTATATAATTTAACATTTTGTTTTTAATCTTTCAAAAATGCTAATCAGCACTTAAGTGCGTCGTGTATTTTTTAAATCTTTTAAAATCATATTTGATGATATAATTAAAAAAATATATATTGTTTCAATTTGACATATATTTGGTTCTTCAAGTTTCAAAAGAAATGCTTTCCTCTTAATGAATTTTGAAGACATTACAAATGAATGGATAATAATTTAGTCATATTTAGTATTAGTAAAACAAGTTGTTTATTAATCTATCATTTTTCCAATCACGTTGAAAATTAACTTTCTCAAAAAACTAGCTCAACTTTTTAAAACTCTCATTTATTATTTTACATCTATTTGATTATGATTTTGATTTTTTTGGCAAAATACATCTATTTGAATCTTATTTGTTTGTAATTTATTTTTATATAATTTTTGTATTTAAATTAAAATAACATTTTGTTCGAAACAGTTTTGATAACAAATTTTTCCTGGACAAGTAGAATAATATATATATATATATATAAAAGCATAATTTCTAATTTAAATAATTATTTTATAAACAAAGTTTATAAAGAAATACCAACATAAAATATGCTTATGCATAATTGAAACGTTAAGCCTTTTGATTATTATAACTAAATTATAGAGATTTGGTATTAATTTATGATGGAGGCTCAATAGTTGTTCTAAAGGTCTATTTAGAGTCTAGATTTGGCAAAAAATTATTTTAAATTGCAGGATTTAAAAATATATAAATGATTTCAAATTCTTTTTTTTTTTTTGTTTGGAATAATAAATGGATTTCAAATCAATTTTTTTGCTTGGAGGCCCAAGAGAAATGAAAAGAAAGTTTAACATTTTACTGTCATGCCCTTATAATTATACACGATAAAATATTATTAATAATATAATATTATAATATCAAATAACAATGTCAACTTCGTGTAATACTGGAAGTAAATCAAAGCTAATTAAGTTACTTAATTAAAATCTCCATATGTCATCTATATTGTCAAAAAGTAAAATAAAATTTATCAATTCACATTTGGTTTTAACGTGATAAAATAATATATAAAAATTAGTATAAATATACAAACGGTACAAACTATTATTATCAAGATAAAGAAGATGAAGAAAAAGCATAAAAATGAACCTATAATTTTTTGGAATCCTTGTTTGAAAGATGATCCAACAAAAATGATTAGCATACAAGAGGGCTAAATTAGTAATAAAATAAATAAATAATTGAACAAAAAATAACCAAGTTGGGAATTAGCAATTGAAGATAAGAATAACAAAATAAATAATTGAACAAAAAAATGAACCAGATTGTGAATTAGCGACTGGAGACCTGTAGAGGAAGGTCTGATATAATAAAAGTGTATGAAGAGTGTAAATATGAAGGAAAAAAAAGAAATATTAGGGTAAAATTTGAATCATAAATATTTAAACTTAAAATCATGTCACATCTTTGGAACTGAAATTTTTTTGAGAAAAAATGGAATTTCAAAGTAGGTTAGATTTGAAATTGTTGAGTTATGAGTTTTTCTTTTAATTGCACTTAATTTTCAGTTTTTAGTGTATTAAGTTTGTTTGTTTAAAGTT
>JAOANK020000049.1:3960637-3975547 GCA_026257165.2 Telfairia occidentalis | reverse complement strand
GCACGAAACACCCCCCCCCCCCCAAAAAAAAAAAAAAAAAAGTCCAAAGTACGATTTAAAAGAAATTCGAAATTATTTTTGAAAAGTGCACAAAAAATAACAAGCGCCGGATTCTCACATGAAAAAGAGAAAAAGAAGAAAAGGGAAAAAAAAAAAAAAAACTCGTTGGAAGAACAACGTATATACGCCCTCTTGCATTTCAATCTCATACCTCCGCTCTCTCCTTGTTCTGTTGGCAAACAAAACGAACAAAAGATGGCTGAAAATGCTGATTGCGAAGCGAAGGCCGTGTTTTTGCTGAGCCAATTCGAACGAATTTTAGAATCCGACCCTATGATGTACGTATCCAGTTACAAAAATTTCGATTCTCGTTTGTTCGAGTTTGATTTCCCCGAAAATTCACGTAACTTATCGTCTCAATTTGATGAAATAAAACCCTTTGTCAGATTCCGTTAACCGGTGGTTCTATTGGTGACTTCTTTTGTTACTTATATATATTGGTTATGGTTTTAAGATCATCGTAGTGGAATTCACAGTTAATGTCTAGTTCTCGTTCTAGTTCTAGGGAAGCTCCATTTTGTTGGAACTGGGAAATTATACGTAAGTTTTGATACTCACCAGATTAGGTTCCTAAACTAAATTCGTCTGATTATAGGGACAGTATTTCTTTGAAGACTAGTACAGAATTAGTGTTTTTTGTGTCTTGTTATATTGGGAAGTTGGTTAACCGTTTTTCTGTCCTACTGTTGCATGAATTCAGTGATGAGATTGGATTTATACACCCATCCCAGTTTGCCATAATGAATGAAGAGGCAGGCAGCTCTACAAGTGTTTCCATTGAAATTCTGGCGAACGATACTTCAGATTTTTGGCTACAAGATCATAAGTTGGGCATTTCAACGCAGATCCTTCATCCTTTGTATACAGCAGCTAGAAACACATTTATGGCTGCTACTAAGAAATATAGGAGCTTTTGCAACCAAGAAGATCAAGCTGTGGCTGGAAATTCTTTTTGTGGATTATCAAATTCATTTAACATTGTTGAAAGTGAGGTCATGAAGCACAGCAGGGCTCTTTTGTTGCTGAGCTGCGATTTTGGCACTGCTTGGAATTCCAGGTTCTGCGTGTTTCTTGTTTGGTCTACCTTTTCCCCAGTTTTGAAATGCCGTTTTTTATTTTTATTTATTTATTATTTATTTTTTAAAATTTAAATCTTTATTTTCTAATTTCTAATTTTATTATTATGGTCATCTATCATCTTGTTCTACTTCCCTTTTTAAGAGTTCAGTTCTAAATTTTCCCTTAAGTATCAATTCAACTACCACTTTATTACGAGCAGTTCACTTGAGGAGCAAACGATTATATATTCTGTTCTGGCCCGCATCGATCAAATTTTTTGTTGCTTATTAAACGGAAGGACCATGGCTTTTTTTAGAATAGTACAAGAAACACCAAACTTGTATTGATAACAATGGTTATTCCAAGATTAAGGCAAAGAACCTAGCCTCCTCTAGATTGCTCAGAAATTTTATTATTGACTTGTTATCTCGGGATGTAAATTGGAATAGGAACTATCACTTCTGATCTTACCATGTATATAACATGCAGGAAATTCGTATTGTCGAAGAAACAACATCTCTCGGTCTATTTGGATGAACTTCTCTTGTCAAAGCTTGTACTTTCATATTTCCCCAAGAGTGAACAAGCATGGAGCCATAGGTACGAATTCAGTAATTGGTGCAAGTTTGTTCATACTGGTATAATAACTTGTAGTTTTAGAGAATGAATGTTATGATTTTATTCATTCAATCTGTGAGTATATATACACAATTATAGTACTATTTTATTTAGATAGATACAGTAGGAATGAACTCTAAGACTAGGAATTATACAATAACTATAAACAAACTATTAATTTAACATTAATTTACACTCCTTCAAGTTGGCATATAGATGTGAAACATACCCAACTTGGTTACAAGACTATCAAATATTGGTTTGAATAAACCTTTAGTTAAGATGTCAATTGTCGGGTTTCTGACTTGACGAAAAGAATGTAGATAATTTCAACTTCCAAGTTTTTTTTTATGAAATGTTGATCAACCTCCATGTGTTTGGTTCAATCATGTTGAACAGGGCTGTGTGCAATACTGATTGCAGCCTTGTTGTCACAAAAGAGTTTCATCAAATTAGCTTCTAGTTGTAACTCCTTCAGAACCCATCTTATCTACAAAATTCCACATATCGATTAGCCATTGCTCTATATTCAGCTTATGCACTGCTTCGAGCTACAACACTTTGCTTTTTACTTCTCCAGGTTACCAAGTTTCTCCAAACATAGGTGCAATAACATGAAGTAGACTTTCTGTCGGTAACAGAACATGTGCATCAGTGTCACTGAAGGCTTCTATACTCCTGTTGTCTCCCTTTTTATAAAGTAGGCCTTTACTTGGACTACTCTTCAGGTATCGTAGGATTTAATAGGTAACCTCGAGATGTCCTTCATGTGGGCAATGCATAAACTGACTTACCATGTTTATAGCGAATGCGATATCGGGTCGTGTGTGAGAGAGGTAGATGAGTCTTCTAACTAGCCGTTGATATTGTTGTATGTTCGATGGAGTTCCTTCTTTCATATCACCAAGCTTCTTTTTGGATCTATCGGTGTGTCTACAGAATGACATTTGCTCAATTTGGAGTCTTTCAAGAGATCTATAATGTACTTCTGTTAAGACACGACAATCCCTTCTTTTGATCGAGCCACTTCTATAGCTAGAAAATATTTCATCTCCCCTAGATCTTTGATCTTGATTTCTGTAGAAAGCTTGTGTTTCATCGTTTCTATTTCTTCATGATCATTGCTAGTAAGGGGTATATCGTCCACTTAAACTATCAAGACAACAAATTTTTCTTTGCTTGAGTAGTGAGTGAACATGGTATGGTTAGATTGTGCTTGAGCGTAACCCTGCTTCCTTACCACTTGCGTGAATCTCTCAAACCTACTCGTGGTGATTGTTTAAGTCCATACAGTGCTTTTTCTATTTGCATATCTCGGTTCTAAATTTGTGTTCAAATCTCGGTGGTGGAAGCATATATACTTCCTTTTCCAACATTTCATTCAGAAATGCATTTTTTATGTCAAACTATTGTAATGGCCAATCTAGGTTCACTGCAATAGACAACAATCCAAACAGTGTTAAGTTCAACAACATGTGCAAAGGTCTCGGTATAGTCAATGTCATAGGCTAAGAAGCACGGACACAGACACGATACGACACGGCGATATGTCAATTTCTAAAAACGTAGGAAACAGACACATTGGGATACATTTTTTATTTATTTATTTTTTTAGATATAGGTGTTTATATACATCTATTTATTACTTCATAATGGATAAAACATGTAAAATTAATTTAGAAAATGATATGCACTTCACTAAAAAAAGCATAAAATGTCAAGTCTTTTGACAACAATTCAACTACAAAATATATTATCCAACAAATTCAACCTACAAAACAAAGTTTACAACATAATAGAGTGTCCAAGTAGTGTCCATGGGTTGTTTGTTATCTATATTTTTATTTAAAAAATTCATAAATGTGTTCGAGAAGTGTTCATGGCATGTTCATAAAGTGTTTAAAAATAAAATAAATAAATTAAAAAATAGGACACGTAAATTCACGTGTCGGACTCGTGTCTGGACATGTCCGTATCCAACACAGACACTCCTCCCATTTTGGAGTGTCTGTGCTTCTTAGGTCATAGGTCTACATGAACCCCTTAGCAACCAGGCGAGTTTTGTGTCTTTCAAGAGTCCCATTGGCCTTGAATTTTGGTGTAAATACCCATTTGTAGCCAATTGTTGGAGTGCCCTTCAAAAGGTTTTCAAGTTTCCATGTCTAATTTGCTCTAGTGCTGTCATCTCTTTAAACACAACCTTTCTCCACTCCGGAACATTTAGAGTCTCTTGTATATTTTTTGGAATCAGAATATTTGAGATATTGGTTGTGAAGATAACACAAGAGGATGAGAGTTTTGAGTTAGATACGAACTGAGACCTAGGATATTTGGCACATGACCATTTTACTTTCTTAAGAGCTATGGGTAGATCAGAATGAACAGGAGTTTCAGGTATAAATATAGAGATATTAGGGTCAGAAGACTTACTTGTTTCAATTTCCAACCGTGGTTCGAATTCTCGATCAGGTAGAGATGCGACAGCTTCCTTCCTTTGATTTGGGAATTTTTGTTTGTATACTTGCCCAAAATGTTTCTCATTCTTGTCGTTACTTTTTTGTTTTAGTGATCACTGAGATTCATCTATTGTCTGTGTAAGTTCAAGGATATCTAGAGATGTTTTTAAGGAATTATCTTGGTTTACTGATTCTAGAATTTTTTTTACATTCATTTCTTTAATTTGCTCTAAATTTTCATTTCCTATATTAGAAATTAGGAAGTCTAAATCTAATTCTAATAGGAGATCAGTATTTTTAGCAATATTCTTGAGATTGTGGTGACGATCAAAGCTATTATTTGAAATCCCATTGTTTTTGCAAATCCAAGTCAGCTTTACTTTGGTTCTCCCCTTGAAGATGAAGAGTAAAAAGAGGACCATTTTTTTTTTGAAAAAGTTAGCATCTATGGTCACAAATGTTTTCTTAAGAGCCGTGTTAAAAGATTCAAAACCATTCTGGTTAGGTGCAAATCCTAAAAACATGCATTTAAGGGCCTTTGGGTCAAGCTTACTAGTATTGCATATAGGGTTCCTAATAAACACAGTGCAACAAAATTGTTTGAAGGACATGAAATGATATATGTGAGAGTTGGAAAATAGTTTTGAAGGACAGTAATCGTAGTTTTAAACTTCAAAATTTTGGACGGTAATCTGTCAAGTATGTAGCATGCAAAATAGCATCACGTCACCTTATAAATATTTTGGGACATTTTTAGAAAAGAGTAAGGTCCTACTTATCTCAAGGTGTCTATTCTTTTTTTTCTTTTTTTTTGAATAAGAAATTTTCATTGATTTATGAAAAGGAAGAAAGAGGTCAAAGATACAAACTCCAAAGGGAGTGGAAAAAAAAAAGAAAAATGTCCCAAACAAATACAACTTCCAATATTACAAAGGAAAACAATGATGATCATAACCGCCTTAGAACATGACAATTAATGCTCTAGAACAAGCAACTCCACTACAAACTTCGGCAAAGAAAACACATCAAACTTTTATACTAAACCTTCAACCAAATTCATCCCACCACAAAAAACAATGAGAACAACACCACTTTCAGGGACCTATTAAGGAAGACAACTATGGAAAAACAGCATATACCTTTAGCAAAACTTTTGAAAGACCGACCATTTGGAGCTCAGTGCAATACAAAACAATGAACCACCCACATTCATTGATGGAACCTCATGGATCTAGACCTATTTGCTCTAGAAATCTTGCATCAACAGAGAGAATCATAGGACTGAAGGAGCTACCATCCATATCAAAGTGTTGATCATAAACCTCCAATTTCCTTTACCTGATCTACTATTACAATTATTTCTCAAGTTAGAAACAAAATCCCTTAACAGTACAACAATATCTCTTTCCAAGATTGAAATCGAAAATACAAGCTATTGCTTCAATTATCAGACTAAGATCCCATAGAACACAACATAGAGTGACCGAAATCCAAGATAAAATGCCTGTCATATCTGGAAGAGTTGCAAGTCCTGATAGGAACTCTAACTTTTGGGGCATCAAGATTAATGTCAAGAGCAAAACTTCAACGAATGCACAACCACTAAATAAATCCTTTTGCTCACCATTTTCATCAAACTAGGTCACCACCCTTTCAGAATCTTCTACTTTCGAAGGAACTTCATGAATTAAAAGACCACATTTTGCTATAAATAGATGAAAAAGATATAGCTTTTTCCAAAGAAGAAGGGGGATCAATCTTGTTACCGCTATTTTCTTGGGATGAAATGGGATTTTCTCCCATGAGAGCATCACCCTTCTGATCAGCTAAATGAGCAACTTTTTTCTTGAAAAATCGAACAAAGAACCTTTGCATACAAAGTGTCATCAATTCTATCTTCTTGAAGAATATTTGTTGAAGGAAAAAAAATTCAAAATCAACACTACTCAAGCTAATTTCAGACCCCTTATCAGAATCTTCTCCATCAGATAGATAAAGAAGGATAATGTTTTTTATGAGTTTAATTAGATGAATTAATGACCTTAGATGTTAAAATAGAAACTTTCTGTCTAAGAGAGATCTCTTCTGATTGGATAGGGTTTAACAAATGCTTTTCCCTTCCCTCAATACTCAAAGCACCTTTCGACTTCTCATTAATTCCCAATATATTTGTACATCTTTCCGTAATAAAGTCTGAATTTATAATACTTATTTGGAGATTGGAAAAAATGAATCAACTGGATCCTTTTTTCGAGTGTGAAAGAATCAAGAAGGTGTCTATTCTTACCTTCTTGTCAACTATCTCATTTTGTTGATGCATTGCAAGAACTTTGTGGAACAATTTCTTTTTTGTTAAAAAATTTTACCAAAATTTGTGCAAAATACTCGTGGCCATTATCACTCCTTAAAATTTGAATATTTGTGTTAAATTGGTATTGAACCACGTGATAAATTTTTTTGAATATTTTTTTCACTTCAGATTTTTCTTTCAATAATAAACCCAACTTACCCTTGTGTGATCATCTATAAAGGTGATAAAACCATTGTTTTCCATGATAAGAGGGTAGTCATGAAGGTCCCCAAAGATCACCCTGCACAAGGATGTGAGGGTGTATACATGCATGGGAGATATGTGCTATGATGATGCTTAGTTAAGACACAGATTTCACATTGAAAAATGAAGATTTTTATTTCGAAATAAAATAGGAAACAAATATCTCACGTAATGGAAGTTTGTATGTCCTAATCTAAAGTGCCAAAGATAAATCTCACAATCACTGAAATTCGAAGTGACTTGCAAGCAAGTATTCCTTTTGGCCTCTTTATTCTCGTACGTTCCCTCATCTAGAAAGTCAAGGCCATCACATTCCCTAACACTGCCAATCATCTTTTCTGAGGCTGGAATTTGAAATGAAAAAGGAGGAAGAGATGTTGCAGAATAGTTTATGGTAGAGGTTAATTTTTACTTATAGATGAGATTACATGAGAGATTAGATACATGGAGAACATTAGATAGTGTTAACATGTTAGAGAGTTTTGTGTCCAATGCCAGCAATAACAAAGGAAAAACTATCCGCTATTTGGACTTTACGATTTCCAGCACATGGTTTATATATAAAAAGAAAAACTAGAATGCTGGTCATATGGTCTGATGCCCTTGAATCTAGGGGTGCTAGCTCAATCTACCAAAATTGTTTAACTCGACCAAATCGACCGAAATCGATGCAGTTCGAAACCAGTTCGGGTTGTCGATTTCGTTTATGTACAGAGAAAACCAATTAGATTTGGTCGGTTTCAGGTTTTGCATGAACCAAACCAAATAGACCTGAAACCGACATATTATAAATATTATATTGATATTTATAATATGTTCTCAAAATCGTTCCCTGGTGGTTACAAATCCACTTAGAAAGTGGCAGTGCGTGGGAGCAAATTTGATTATTGCATTTTTCCTTGCATAATGCAGGCAAATAAGCTATAATATTTATATTAATATTTAGATTTCACTTCCAAACCCATTCCCAGCACAGATGGAAGCGAAGGCCTTCTAACAAATTGTAGCGCTGGAATTCGAACTTGATCAGTGCCAATTTTTGTGCATAGGCGGTGAACCGCCGAACCAAACCTATTGAGCTGTCTGTTTACTCGGCTTAGGCAGCTTGATTAGTTTAATATAGCTGTTTGGTTCAGTTTCAAATATTTCTTTGAAAATCCCAAACTAAGAAAAGAGAGGTAAGATAGACAGCTATAGTACTAATTAATTTTGAGAGATACTATCCTATAAAGTAGGAACTAACCCTAAGACTAGGAATTATACAACAACTATGAACAAACTATTAGCTTACAATTAATTTACATAACTATTTGAGGATGGGTTATTATTACCTTTAGTGCCATAGTAAAGAATTTTAGGATAGTGTTATAAATAAGATGGAAACTTGAAATCTTTTCTATGTGGTTTCATTACTGAAATATAGGCTTCAATTCTTTTTCGATGATGAAACGATCTCTTTATCACCCAAAATAGCTGCTGCATTTGGTATATTGTAGGATTTTTGTCCATGTTTTTAAGCATATACTATTTAATGATATGGTGGAATATTGGGACAGTTTTGGACCAAATTTTATTGTTCCTCTAGGTGTTTGTTTTTTTTTAATAAGAAACCACGCTTTCATTGTGCAAAATGATAATATAAGGGAAAACAAAAATAAGCCCCCAATAAGACCCAGGATTGACACTTATAAAGAGGTATTAAAAAAATATACTATCTCAAACCTCACACGTAGGTCTCTCCTTCCTCTAAAAATCTTGTTATTCTGTTGAGCCAAATCCCCAAAAACAAAAAAACTGCACACACACACGCGCTTGCCAAAGGACTGCCTTTATCTCGGAAGGGGGTGTTTTAGGAGAGCTTTAACAAGCAAAATGGTACCACCACTGAAACTATCGAAGCAATCCCAAAGGTGGTCCAAAAGTGGTCCCACACTGCCCGAGCAAATTGATAGCCCCATAAAATATGATCCAAGCTCTCTAACTTGCCCCTGCACAAAGAACCCCACTACAGACCCATCACAAAGACAAAGTGCTTCTGAATATGGTTTTAGGTGTTAACTTTCCATGAAGAATCTGTCAAGCAAAAAGTTGGCCTGGTTGAGGATCTTCACATTCCAGATAAGGAGAAAGCCGAGGCACTGGGGTCGAGAAGAGATAGATAACAAGTGAAAGAAAGATGAAACAGAAATGCCCCCAAAGGATTGGGGGACCAAGAAGGACTGCCACCTCAACAGCTTCCCTATCCGTCAAGGAGCGACGGAAACCGAATGAGAGAAAGGATGAAAAGGAAGGAGGATCGACTAAAAGAAGAATCGAGGCCACAAAATACGACTTCTTGTCCAAAAGGTTTTACAAGTGAGGAAAAGTAGCACAAAGAGGTTTATCACCCACCTATCCACTCACCAATCCTCCAAAAAATGAACATTTTGATCGTCTCCGATAGAACATTCCACAAACTAAGAAAAGAGAGAGAAGATAGACAGAATAGCATTCCAGGAAAAACTAGAGGAGCAACGCCATTGATTAGAGCTCATTCAAATGGATGTGGATCGTACTTACTCACAATTACTTTGCCAGTAGGCGGCATGCTCCAAAAAGAAATGCCATAACCATTTGGCCAACAAGGCCTTGTTTTGACGTCTCCGGTTCCTTATACCCAATTCCCTCAAGCTCCAAAGGTTTTGAAACTATCTCCTATCTAACTACCCCCTTCTTCCACTCCTTCCCATAAAAAATCTCTAGGAAATAAAAAGGGATACCACTCAACATCGACTGAATTAAAGTTACTCTCCCCCTTTAGAGAAGTAACCTCCTTCCAACTTGATAGACGCTTTTGAACCTTTTCTAGTTTTGGGACCCAAAAAGACCCACTCTTTGGATTACATCCCAAGGGAAGCCCCAAATAAGAAGAAAGAAGAGGGCTCACCTCACAATTTACCAAGGAAGCCCATGAACGCAACTTAATAGGGACACATTTGATACTCATGATCTCGCATTTACTCCTATTAATTTTGGGGCCAGAGATTGCTTCAAAGTTCACAAAGGAACTTTCCTGATTGGAACAAAAAAGAAGTGTCATTTGCAAATTGGAGATGAGGCAGATGGATACAATCATTCCCCACTTTAAAGCCCTTAAAAATACCCTTTTTCATTCTTGTAGACACCAGTCTACTAATGATATCGACAACAAAAATGTGAAGGAAGGGAGAAAGAAACCTATTCATTTTATCAATGAAAAGTTGTTTCTTGTTTAAAAAAAAAGGGGAAGGGAGAAAGGGGATCTCCTCGCCTAAGGCCTTCGGACGCAAAATCTTTTCTTTATATCTCTCTCATTGACTAAGATTGACAAATTAACGGAACTAATACAATTCCACATCCATGCCTCCCACTTATAGCCAAAGCCTTTCTTCCGAAGGACTTTATCAAGGAACCTCTTGTCAACATGATCGTAGGCTTTTTCAAAATCAATTTAAAAATTACCCCTCCATGATTCCTTTTCCTATAGTCCTCAATGCCTCATTTGCGATCAACACCTCGTTCAGGATTTGCCAACCTTCAATACCTTGGTAATGAGAAATTGTGTCTATTTCTCAATCTGTTTGGCAAAGTTTTCGCTATAATCTTGTATAAGCTCGTTGTCAAATTGATTGGTCTAAAGTTTTTCACCCTATTTGTATTTTTCTTTTTAAAGGATTGGGCAAATGTAAGTCTCATTCATTGAAGCATCTACTATACCTCTTCCAAGAAATTCTCAAAATACTTTCCATAGATCTCCATACAGTCCCAGTTGTCTCTATAAGAAGCTATCGAAAAGTTGTCTGACCCTAGCTATTTATTTTTATCAAAACCAGAGACCACCTTTCTAATTTGCTCCAATGTATAAGGAGCCTTTAATTCAAACCATTCCCTATTAGAAATGGGACACCATCTAAATTGTTGAGGAAGGGTCTACGGATAGAAAGAGGGCCATAAGGGCTTGAAGGAAATGCCCTCACTCTCAATTTTTCTGTTCTCCATTAATATTTCCCCATTCTCCTTTTCAAGATACTCAATGAAGTGATTCATCTATCTAACTCTGAGGATCTATGGCTTTGGCCTTTTGAGGGAAGTGGATCCTTCTCTACTAAATCTCTTATGAAGGACATGGGTCAACAAGATTCCCTTGTTTGAACTCTTTACTGCTCTGCAATTTGGGCTGATAAATACTCCAGAAAAATCAAATTCTTCCTCTGGGAGCTGGCTCATCATTCTATCAACACACACGATAAGTTACAGAAGAGTCTACCTCATTATATGTACTTGGCCGTTGTGTTCTTTGCCAAAAGGATGAGGAATCACAAAGCAATTTGTTTTATAGCTGCCCTGTTGCTTTAAGTCTATGGTCTTAATTTCTGACTTATTTTAATCCTAAGGATCTGGTTGCTCTTATCACGTTCACCTTAATGGGTCATTCCTTCAAAAAAGCTAAGAGGCTACTTTGGATGAACATAACCGGAACGTTCTTTTGGATTATTTGGTTGGAAAGAAATCGGAGGCTCTTTGAGGATAAGAACTGCAACTTTACTGCTCTTCTTGATCTTAATATCTTTCATGCTTTATCATGGTGTAAATTATCCTCCCTTTTTCACTCTAATAATCTTTTATCTCTTTTGTCCAATTAGAGAAATCTTTTATAACTCGTTTGGGTGAGGTTTTTCCCCAAGCTTTTGTAATTTCATACATCAATAAAATTGTTTCTTATAAAAAAAAATACTCAATGAAGTGTTTATTCTTCCTTCTTTTGACTATATTATAACAAAGCTTGGGATTTTCTTCCCCATCTTTAGCCTAATTAACTTTCACCTTTTGCCTCCAACTAATGCCATCTTTCTAGATAATTTTCTCAAGTTTACCTTTCAGCAAGATTCGTTCCTCCCTCAAATCAAATCAACTGACCATGCTCCATTTTCCTCCAAGCCATCCGAAACCTTAATTCTTTCCAGAGTTTCAGCCTTTTTCGTCTTCAAATCACCGAAAATCAACCCATTCAAGACTTTAGGTTCTCTTTAAGAAACTTCAGCCCTTCCATTTCTCAACTACACGAGCCTTCCACCACAACTTTTCAACCATTTCTCAACGACATTAGTTGTTCTCTTTAAGGTTTGACCAAGTAAACCTCCCATTCATTGAAGGAGGATTAATAAGAGAGCAACTCTTAATAAAATTATCAAACACCTCATAGATTTAGTCACTCTCCCACCATTGGACTTTTCTAACAGATATGTGGTCACATATAAACCTTGAGCCACACATAAGCAGTCTTCATGAAGACCATAGAGGCTTCCTAATTCTTCCCACAAGTCCTTCCTTCTTGGGTGAGGGACCATAAACCTTCGAAATCCAACCTTTTCCCAGCCTAGGGAACTCAAAGGCCATCGTTTGAGGAAAAACACGTCTAAGGACTTCCAAGGACTTGTCTACCTTCCCATCCAATATAAAAAGAATACCCCCTAAGGACTCAACAACTCCAACCCCACCTACTCAATGTGATGCCCATTCCATAGCCTTCTAATTAGTTTCCGACCATACTTTTCTTCTTTAGTTTCATAATAATAGCAATATCCGGCCTTTCCATAAGCAAAAACTCCTTAACTAACCTCCTATTCTTTCTCCCACCCATTCCCTAATATTCTAGGACTCCACTTTCATTGGACCATTAAAGATGTCCTTGCTTCTGCAGAAGCTTTTCTTCCTTCGTAGTTGATCGAACACTCAAGATTTTTCAACTCCTAACCCCTCTTCTCGAACTACCACCCCCTTTTTTTGGCACTTTTGTTCTCGTTGAGAGGACTTACCCAGGCTCAATTGAAAACAACATGCATCCCTACAGTATTTAAAAGAAAACACCAGTTGAACCATTCTCTCGTAAGATGTTCTTGAAAAGAAAGCACCTTTTGCATGCGGCGCCAAGACGCACAAAGGCGAGGTCTGATTGAAGGGGCTCGCCTTGTGCACATTCAAGGTGCCTTTGCCCCAGGTTACATCGCCGCTTGCCTTAGGCTCGCGCCTAGGGTCGCCTCAACATCATTGTTGAGGATAGATAGTGAGTAATACTTTTAGTGGAGTGTTAAATTTCAAAACACGAGAGGACATTCATTTAATGAGATAACACATAGTAAGGACATCACCCCAAAAATGGCTAGGAACAAAAGGGGCAAACATGGAAGCACAGGCAATTTTTAAAAGATGACTATTTTTTCTTTCAGCTATACCATTTTGTTGGGGGTAATGACACATGAACTTTGATGGATGATTCCATTTTGAGATAGGAAAGTATCCAATGGTTTATTAAAGTATTTTGTCTTTTTATTTGTGCGAAGAATTTTGATTCTCGTATTGAATTGATTATGAATGAGGGAATGAAAATTTTGAAAGATTGACATGGTTTCTGATTTTTCTTTAAGTAAATAGACCCAATAAACTCTAGTATGATCATTAGTGAAGGTAAGAAATTAATGTTTATCGAACATGGTTTTGATCCGAGACCGCACCCATAAATCATTATGAATCATTGTGAATGGAGTGGATGGTATATACTCTACAGTAGGATAAGAAGTACGAGAGTGTTTTGCAAGTTGACATACATTGCAAGAAAAAAGGTCTTTATTACGGAAAGGAGAAGGATACTTGTGTTTAAAATACTGAAAGTTTGGGTGCCCTAAACAATGATCTAAAATTAGAATTTGTAGTTCTCCGGTAGTTGACTCACAACCAACCTAGAGAACCTGTTTATTTCTTAGACTTGGTTCTCAAAAGTAGAGAGCCCCTTAAAGCCATTAGCACTGCCAATCGTCGTTCCCCTTATCAAGTTTTGAAACTAACACTTAGAGTCAGTGAACATGGCCTGACACTTTAAATCATGCGTCAACTTCTAAACAGAAACTAGATTGCAACTTAATTTATGCACATGGAGCATTGAGTGCAATGTAATATTTGGGCTTAGAACTACAGAACCAAAGCTCGTAATGATAGTCAATTACTCATCTGCAAGCTTGACATGTGTCTGAATTGGGTTGCGTGAGTACATGGTAAACATATCACGAAAAGTTGTCATATGATTCATCGCATCCAAATCTAAGATTCACTAATCGGGATGTTGCTGACTTATTAAAGCTGCACTAAAAATACCTTGTTGTGCCACGAAACTTAACGAGATGTTGGACTTAGCCGGCAAAGTTGAGAGGCAATAAAACTGTTCGAGTTTCACCTTCGATAATGGAGGAAAAAAGGTGGTCGGATCCTGAGGATTTGATGTGGTTGGATTCAACACACTAGGGTCCATCTGATAGCCAGGGGAGCTGGTTCGAGAAGGTGGAATACTTGTGGTCGGAGGTGGTCGAGAATCTTCTGATAATTCTTCCGTTGGGGACGACCATGGAGTTCCCAACATTGATCTTTTGTATGGTTCGTGTGCTTGCAGTGATCACACCATAGGTTGTTTCGGCGAGTAGATCGAGATGGAGGTGGTGGTCCTCGCCCCGCCAAAGTTGATAATTCCAGTGTGAGGGACGTGGGTTTTGTGAGTGGGTCACCCATCATCATGCGTTTGCAGCTTGACTTCCAGTGAACTTCTGTGAAGATGTCGTCGATGGTTGGGATGGCTTGTGGCAAGCAAGGGGCCACACACATCATCTAATTTTGGGCGAAGACCTGCCAGAAAATCATAGATTCGTTTCTTCTCAATATGTTTGTGGAGGCGTTCAACATCCTTTGGATTCTTCCATTCGAGATTGAGAAATAGATCGAGTTCAGCCCTCAACCGACGTAATGAGCTGTAGTATTGGGTGACACCAGATGTCGTATAGAGCGCACCTTATTGCTTAATTCGAACAACTGAGCCAAGTTATCGAAATTAGAGAAAGCCATAGCGAGGGCATTCTAGAGATCCTGCCGTTGAGTAGAAGAGGAATGGTTCTTTAATGTCCTCCTCCATCGAGTTAATGAGCCATGCCATGACCATTGAGTTTTGAGCATCCCACATGGAAAAAGAAGGGTCGGCTTCATCTAGTGTTATAGTATATTTATGTAAAATAGGAGTTTATTAGTCTTTTGTCCTTTATTGTAATTTCCCATTATTAGTTTAGGGCTTCCATGTATGCTTATATATATCTTTCTCTAGTGTAT
>JAOANK020000049.1:3940491-3953570 GCA_026257165.2 Telfairia occidentalis | reverse complement strand
AAGGAGATGGAAATACATGTTTCTTCATAGATATGCAGCGGCAAAGAAGAGGAAGAGCTTCATCACAAAAATTATTTTGGGAGTTTATCAATTTTTACAAGGATCTCTATTCTAAGAAGGATGGTATCATAGAGCTTCCTCATGAGGTTGATTGGGAGCCTATTTCTCCCGAACAACGAAATTCCCTAGAGGTTCCCATCACACTCAAAGAGATTAGGTTTGCTGTACATGCCCTAGGAACCAACAAATCCCGAGATCAGATGGATTCACAGTTGAGTTCTTCAAAAAATCATGGAACATTCTAAAAATTATACTAATGGTGTGTTCCAAGATTTTTTCAAGAGTGCCATCATCAATACTAGCCTCAATGAGACTTACATATGCCTCATTCCCTAACGTCTAAGAAGCACGGACATGGATACGAGACACGGACACGACACGACACGACACGATAATACGTCAATTTCTAAAAAAGTAGGACACTGGACAAGTTGGAACACGTTTTTTTATAAAATATATGTGTATATATTAACATATTTAATACTTCATTATATATGTACATTTGTATTTTAGCTAAATTATCCTTTAGTAAAAATATAAAAAGTTAAGTCAATTAACGATATTTGAAGAATTTAAAAATATAGTAGGATTTAGTTGGCTATGACTTGAGGAAGAAAATTTTATCCTAATAGTTTTGGAATGATCAATATTAAGAACTTAAAAGATAGAGTATGTAAGAGAATCTCTATTTATTTTTCCACTTTTTAAGTTTGATTTACATGGGCTAGGTTTTAAATTTTCTTTAGAGCCGTGTCCAGCCGTGTCCGAGTCGTGTCTGAATATAGATTTTTTAAAAAAAAATATTGGACACATATTTTGGCGTGTCAGACACGTGTCTGGAGCGTGTCCGGATGAATCCGTGTCCGACACGGACACTCGGCCTAAAATAGAGTGTTCGTGCTTCCTAGCTAAACGTATTGATGCAAAAAGTGTTGGGGATTTCAGACCCATCAGCCTTACCTCTTGCTTGTACAAGACCATAGCTAGAGTCCTATCCAAAAGATTGAAAAAGGTGCTGCCATCTACCAAATCAGCTTGCCAATCTGCTTTTGTTTCTAAAAGACAAATTATTGATGCCTCTCTAATTGCTAATGAACTAATTGAAGGGTATCAGAGGAAAAAGAAGTCTGGCATTGTCATTAAATTGAATATCTAAATTTTTTTTGACATAGTTGATTGAGATTTTTTTGGATGCTATCTTGAAAGCTAAAGGATTTGCTTCCTTATGGAGGAAGTGAATTAAGGGCTGTATTTCATCCACAAATTTCTCTATCATTTCTCTATCATTATCAATGGTAGACCTCGAGGGAAAATTATTGCAACTAGGGGTTTGAGACAAGGTGACCCCCTTTCTCCCTTCCTTTTTGTCTTAGTGATGAATTGTTTTAGTCATAAGCTCAATAAAGATCACAACGAGAAATTGATTAGAGGTTTTGATATGGGGGCTCAATATTAACCGACTTAAATCAGAATTTTTGGGGATTAATTGTGAAGAATCACATCTCTTGAATCTTGCCAATCACTTCGGTTGCAAAAGAGCTTTATGGCCAACAACTTATTTAGGTTTGCCTCCTTTTGGAAATCCTAGGAAACCTTCTTTTTGGCAACCCATCATTGACAAAATCAGTAGGAGACTTAACAATTGGAGCCACAAGTATCTTTCCAAAGGTGGCCGACTCACCCTCATTCCGTCTATTCTCACAAACCTCCCCACGTACTACCTCTCCCTTTACCATCTACCGAAAAGATTGCTGCTGCCATTGAGAGATTATTTGCTCGGTTTTTATGGACAGGGTGCAAAGAAAGCTCCAACCTGCATCGTTTAAAGTGGTCCATAGTCAAAAGGCCTATTTTTTATGGTGGTCTCAGTATCTTGGACTTAATTCACCGTAACGAAGCACTACTAGCCAAATGGGTTTAGAGGTTTCGTGTGGAGGGTGATTCTCTATGGAAGAAAGTGATCTGCTCAAAATTTGGGGTCACGCATTTAAAGCTCAAGCCTGGTTTCAATACAAAAGTTTCATCCAACAGCCCTTGGAAGTATATTTATCATCACCGTGAGCTGATTTACAAGAATGTGGAGTTCAATGTGGGTGACGGCAGACTTAACAGCTTTTGGCATGATTCTTGGTTAAACAGGCAGCCTTTAGCCTCAATGTTCCCCCAAATCTTTGCCCTCACAAACCAAAAGGAGGCATCCATTACTGATTTGTGGGATCACAACATTCTATCTTGGAAACTTGATTTGCGAAGGAATCTAAAAGATAATGAGATCCTTGAATGGACGAGCTTCATTACTCTTGCAGCTGATTTTCGCCCAAAATGGCAACGATGAATGGACTTGGAAACTTGACAGAAATGGGATGTTCACCATGCGCTCTTTATCTCTTCATCTTTATGAAGTTTTCCCTTCCGAAGAAAGCATACTCTACAAGCACATATGAAGGATTCTTACCCAAAGAAGGTCAAATTTGTTCTTCGGGAGATAAGTCACAAGTGCAAAACACTCATGATAAACTTCAAAGGAGATGCCCCTGGATTTCTATCTTTCCCAGCTGGTGTACTCTTTGCGAGAAACAGAATGAATCTGCTGCCCATCTTTTTGCACATTGCTCGTTCTCCAGCTCTATTTGGCATCATTTCACCTCCGTTTTTGGTTGGGCATCCCCCACCCCCGCAACTATAGAAGACTGGATGCAAATGGTCCTTGTATACCACCCCTTTGTAGGTGATAAGAAAATCTTGTGGATGAATATCAATAGATCCTTCCTATGGACCATATGGAACGAACGCGACAATCGTAATTTCAATGGAAAGGACCGAAACAAGGAAGCTATCATTGAATCTATTCTCTTCCACGCTTTCTCATGGTGCAAGCGTAGCTCACCGTTTTGCAATTATAGTCTCTAACACTCTTATGAGTTCTTGGATATCATTTTTGTAATCATTGGATTAGCTCCCTTTTGTACAATTCATTTCATCAATGAAATTATTTCTTATCTCCCCAAAAAAACAACTGCATTGATCCATAACAGATGACTTTTGGCAAAAAAATGCTCCTTGAGTCGACTGAAAATACCTAACTTAAGTTGAAGATGTGGAATAGAGAAAACAGAAAGCTTGTGCATATTGCAATGGAACAAATATGACTCTGACTTTCAGAGGCTTCAAAACACAGCACACAAATTGAAGGAAAAAGTGCTGAAGAATGTAGTTTTTCTTATGTTTTTCCGCAGTATTAAGATGCCCATCCAGCACAATCCAAGAGAATACATTGACTTTTTAGGGCATTTTGAATTCTATAAGGCAGAAAATAATTCTGATGGCAAAGTGTGAGGTGATGAGAGAAACTTCACTGTGGAGCTAACTGAAAAATGACCCGAAGGATCAAGCTTCCAAATCAACTTATCTTCCATTTCTTGAAGAAAAATTGAATATAAGAGATAATAAAGAAACATACTAAAAAAATTTGACTTTTTTTAAGGCTACCACGTGCTTCAATATTCCAAGATAAAGTAGAAGAATCCCAAATATCAGCAATTGAACATTGAGCGCTTGATACCACCTTAAACAGATAAGGAAAAGAAGCTTTCAAAGCTGTATCATTAAACCATATATCATTCCAGAGAGAAATACGCTTTCCATTGCCCAACTGAAACTCTAGATGTTGAATCAAAGGAGACTAAACTTTTGTAATGTTAAACCAAGGACGTTTAAAGCTAGAAAGACCATGATTTTCAGAATGCCAATCAAATGCATCAGAACCTTATAAGCTGGCCACCACAAGTCTCCAAAAGGCAGTAGGTTCATGACAAAATCACCAACCCCATTTAACTAAAAGAACGTGGTTTTTCCAGACCAGTCCACCAATACCAATTCCACCATTTTCCAAGGATTGAGAGGCTACATTCTAGCGAACAAGATGGCATAAACTACCATCAGCATTGCCTTTCCAAAAGAAATTACGCAGGATTTTCTCAATCTAGGAATAAACCTTTTGATGTGAGTAAAGTCCTTGTTTGTGGTTTTCCAAGCAAGTCTCCACGACTAATTGACACCAAAGTTCAACCCAAGTAAAAACTACCCAAGCATTTTAGTGAAACTTGGTGCTTGGAACTCATTGGTTATTCAAACCTCTAGATAAAGACACTAAAACCTAAAAGTTATTTTAAACAAAATCAAAGGATAGGGATAGATTTAGTTTACCTTTATGCCAAGGAATTGTGGGACTTGAATGCAAAACACTATTCACAAGCCTCTTAAGTCTCCTCTCCAACATCTCCTCATGGACTTGGTTTGACTCAATGGAATGACGGGTATTATATCACGATCACCTCCCTAGGCATGAGAAATAAAGACATGTTCAAATCTTATCCAAAATAGGAGGCCAAAAAGTCATGGAATGAGGTTTCCCACCCAATGGCATGCCTAAATAAAATGCTTCCGTTTATTGCTATTACTCTGAAAGATTATTCATCGACTTCATGATGACCTCCCATTTAGGACTGAGTGAGTGAGTGTCCATTATTTATCTTTTCTTTCTAATTTTTAATGTTTATCATACATAAAAGTGAACAGCAAGGGTTGATAAGAAATCTCACTCAACATAGGATGCTAAAAACTCAATTAAAAAGCCCCAGAAGATACACATATATTAGCATGAAATATCTTTTCCCTGTTAATCCCTACTCAATAATATGGAAAAATGCAAGGTTTATTCAGGAACTGCTGCCCATGGGGGTGGGTGGCGGGTTAAATACCTGTGACAAATTGAGCTTAGAAATCCACCTCTGTACATTGTCCTAGTAGGTGCTTTCGACAAGGTAGGCAGAGTCTGCTAACCATCTTTTTCTTGAATTGTGCCCCTACATGCTAAATATTTCTTGGACGCAGCTGGAAGCATTTAAATTGCTCGCCTCCCCCTTGAAGGTCCCAGTAGGAGTAGAAGTGTTACTGTACGGTCACAAATTTAGATAGAAGTAGAAGGTGTGTGGTTGAATGTAATTAGAGTTATTTCTTAGGAAGTGTGACTAAAAAGGAAATGGAGGATTTTTTAGGGTGCAGAAAAAGATTGGTAAGAGCTTTGTGACCTCAGAGTTTTTTGTGGCTTCTTCACACCAGCTTTCTTTCTAATTCTTTATGTGATGTCCAAACTATCAAATTTTGAGTCACCAACCACTTTGAATGTGTGATCTTCATTTCTTTAGCAATAGAAAACTCTATCATTTGGGGGTAGTAGCAAATCTTCAAAAAAGAAAATCCTAATCATTTCTTTTTCTGAAGAGGTAACTAAAATTTTATTGATTGAATGAAATTTACAAATGGGAAGGAAAGTCAAGGATGGATTATAAAAAACTTCTCCACAGAGCAATCAAATTTGTAATGCTATAATTGTTAAAAGGCTGTGTATATTTACACCAGTAAAACGCTTTAAAAAGGACCAATTATGTTGCGTTTTCAAAGGATATGGCTTGTTCCTTGAATAGGCGATTGTTCCTTTCTCTTGAAAGGATAAAGAAAAAAAAGCTTTGATGATGTAGAGCAAGAGGGTCTTCTTCTCTTGTTTGAACGGATGTCCCAGCAAACAGCAAGTTACATGGCCATTCGCCGGGTGGTGAAGCACCAACCGAAAACTTCCTTAAGAATGCTCCAGAAGGAGTGAGCGAAAGAGAAAGAGATGAAAATATGGCTTTGGCTTTCTGAGTGATTTTGCACAAAACACACCAGCCTGGAGATGGATAAAAATAAGGCATCCTTCTTTGTAGTCCTCAGCTGTGTTGAGGCTTCCATGAGCTATTTCCCATTGGAAGAATGGAAAACCTATCATCAAGGCCTCATATTTTCAACTAAATTAGAGCATGAAAATTCAAATTTAAATGCTAAAGATGTGGACTTTTCTTTTGCATGCTTTTCGTGGAGGTATATAGAGATTAACGATTTGTAGGTTTCTTTTAAATTCTCTCTTCCACAAGGTGAAAGGAAGAACCCCTGAAGGATCCTAGTTTATGGATTGGTCGTAGGAATGGAAATTAATGTGGACTCAATATTCAAACCCCTTCTCAAATTTTGGAGATGGAAAGGTAAATTTATTTTAGAGACAATTGTTGCTAGAATGGATGCAAGGCAGATGCTTTCGGCCTTCTTGCAGACAATCGATCCTATCTTTTTTTTTGTTAGCTAGAGACTTTTTTTGGTAATTCCTTGACTTTTTCTAGGTACCCCTATTTGTTATTTCATTTGTTTAATGGTATTCATAGCTTCCTGTTTAAAAGAAAATTTCATCCTTTTCTGTCTAGTCTTGACTAAATTATCTTTTTATTTAGTCGATGCGAGTTGGTACTCTTCTGGCTTTGCCTTAATGTGGAACCAGATTATTTGATTTACACTCTTATGTGCTCCTAGAATGCCATGTGCACTAGTTGTGACCTTTAAAGCCTTGTTGGTTTTTACGCTAGCTCCAAACAGATACTTATCACCGGGCTCTAATAAATTACCTAGGCTTGGTGGCTTCATACAGTGGTGGATCCAAAAATTTTTTTTAGGGGGCACTATACATAAGGAGAGAATTCTCCAAATGGTGACGGCTAATTTTTTTTATAATAGTTAATTGGACTTAGGCCTATCTAATATTTTATTTAATTTTAAAATTAATGGGTCTCATCTTTTATTGATTTTGCAATATATTAAAGAGAGGGAGGAGGGAAAATGATTTAAAAAGCTGAGCGCGGGCGGGGGACACGCATTCTGAAATGGTAGGCATTATTGCCAATGACCTAACTAACCTTTTTATTTATTTGGATAAATCAACATATATGTAATATAATATTTTTAAATTGAGGGGGGCACGTGCCCCTCCTGGCCCCTATGTGGCTCCATCCCTAGTTCATAGTAGAGTTCTACAATAAAGGTTAATACATCTTCAAATGTGATATTATGGATATGTTTGACTTTTTCCAGAATGATATTGTTAATGTTCCACTATTAAGATGTATATTATTTTGATTACTAAAAAACTGGAAGCTTTCCAATGAGAGATTTTAAACCTGGAAATTTTAGACCTATTAGTCTTATAAAATTCTTGCCGGAAGCACTTAAAAGTTGTGATGCCCTATACCATTTCATATCCTCAATCGGCCTTTGTATTGGGGAGACAACTTGTAGACCATATTCATATAGCTAGCTAGCAAAGTGGTTGATGATTGGAGGAGGATATAAAAGCAAGGTTTATTTTCAAGCTTGATCTTGGGAAGATTTTGAAAAAATTGATTGGGATGTTTTGATGAAATTTTGCCTAAAAAAGGCTTTGGTGAAAACATGATTCAGCGCTGCTTCCTTGATTTTCCATTAGATTGTATTTATTTTTTTGAACTCTTGGTTCATGCTGTAAACATGATTCTAAACAATTGATTGTAACTGGACTCTTGTTACTAACTTGCTGTAACAGTTAGAAGTTTGTCTCATCTAAGTTGATTTCATTTTGGTGTAGAAGTCAAAAATGAATTACCGTGCATGGAATCACCGACGATGGTTAGTTTCTTACATGTCAAGAGAACAGGTGGGTCTTTCTTCTTTTTTCTTGTTGATATCTTTGAGGTAAGTACAATTTGTAACTTCCAAGGCATGTGTATAGAGTGGAGGGTGGTCCTTCACTCCTTTGTACATAAGTCATGCTGTCACCTGGGCTGAAGATGACTTATTTAACTCCTCCAAAATTGAAGAATGGAAAGACTAATTTATTGGATAGCCAAGTAGAATTTGCATGGGAATTCCAAAAATTGGCAATTTATAAACACATGTAATAATTCTCAATTCTTCACAAGTTCAGTGTTGTTAAGTACAACGTGCACCTTTATGGTAATTTTTGAATTATTATCTTGTTTGGGAAAATGTTTTTCTGGGCTCAATTGCATCCTTCTTATGAGAGAATCTAAAAACATCTATCTTCAGGTGTTGAATGAATTAAAGGAAACCAGAAAATGGGCAGCGTTGCATGTTGCTGACAATTGTTGCTTCCACTATCGCAGAGTGAGTTTTTACCTACTTAAGCCTGATATAAACTGATTCAAACCCTTTGAAACTAAAGTAGATTAATGTTCATAATTGTTAGTATAAAAAGAAATAAATGGAAGATCAAGAGTATTTTTTTTTTTTATCAAGAAACAAACTTTTCATTGAAAGTATGAAAAAAATACATAATTTCAAGAGTTCAAAAGAAACAAACTCCAAAAGGAGTGAAAAAAGAACAGCATTAAGGGGGAAAATGAAGACATACCAATTATTACAAATATCCAAGGAGAATAAGCTTCAAAAGAAAAGGAAAGAGAACACCAGGAGGACGCTTTGAATGTTGCAATGACGAAACAATCTTCAGTTGACCTAAGTTTCTCTTAAAAAATTCTTTAATTTCTCTCGAACCAAAGCTCATAAATGATGGATTTAATAGCATTTAGCCATAAGAATGGACCAGAAGGAGTAAGGAAGGAACTACCAAGGAGCTGCAGCAAGTTGCATTAAAAGTTTGAAGCAAAGAAAACCAGAGCCGTGAAGCATAAGAAAAATGAAACAACGAATGAGAATGATCCTCAGGGGCTGAAAAATAGAGGAAACACACTGAAGGCCGCAAAGCTGAATGCTGAAGCTTCCTTTGAAGAATATCCGCTTTCTTTAGGTTTCCAAAGAGCACAATCCAAGAAAAAATATTCACCTTTCTTGGAGCTTTCGTCTTCCACAAAGCATATAACTAATCTTTGGGAATGACTTGATAGGCTGAGAGAAATTTAGTCATGGATTTAACGGAATATTGACTGGAATTGTCTAAATTCCACCGCAGCTGACCTTCAACGTCTTTTAGAGAAACAATATCCAAAAGAGAAAGGAGAGAGGTATACTCAACTAATTCGTCATCTTTTAAATTCCTTGGAGTCTTAATATGCCAAGCCCCAATGTTGAAGTCCCGTGCTTCGCTAACAGAACATAAAGGATTAGAGATCACCTTAAATACTTTAGGAAAGACAGAGCAAGCTTGGAATCCGTAAGCCAAATATCATGCCAAAAGGAAAACCTTCTGCCATTTCCAAGTGATAACCTCACATGTGGTTTGCCAAATTCCAACTTCTGGAGATACTAAACCATAGACATTTAGAGCTAACCGGGGATTTAGAACCAGCATTCCAGTTGAAAGTATCAGCCCAGTAAAGACTTTTGATTACCATCCTCCAAAGAGCTTAAAGCTCAGATGCAAAATGCCGGCCCCATTTTGCAAGTAAAACATGATTCCGCCATTTAAGACCACCAATACCAAGGCCTCCCGATTCCAAAGACTAGACTGTTGCGTCTCAACGAACTAGATGATTCAAAGGGCCATCTGACGTTCCTTCCCAAAAAAATTTCCTAATGAGCTTCTCCAATTGAGAACAAACCTGTGCTGGCATTAGGAACAAAGACAAATAGTAAATAGGGAGGTTAGATAGCATAGATGAACATAAGACGAGTCTTCTGCCATGGGAAAGGTTGAAACTCCTCCATCTAGAAAGTTTTTTATGCCTGTTATCCAAAATAGGAGACCAAAATGAAGAGAACGAGGTTTTCCCCCCAAGGCAGTCCCAAGTAGTAATAGGTAGAGATTCCAGCTTACATTTCAAATTAGAAGCCATTGCCACTAAACGAGAATGAGGTATATTTACACCACAAGGAGAAGTCTTAACCCAATTAACCTAGAGGCCTGAAAGCCACTCAAAAGCATCAATCAAACTTGCTAGAGCCAAGAGGATATCATTACTGTCTTTGCAAAAAATCAATATATCATCTGCAAACTGTAATTGAGAGATATGAACGTTATCCTTTCCAACAATAAAGCCTTCAAAAAAATCAAAGGAATGTAGATTATCCATCATGCTGCTAAACACATCATCGATTAAAATGAAGAGGAAAGGAGATAATGCATTTCCTTGCCTCAAACCCTCGAAGCACAAACTCTTCTTCTAGGCTGGCCGTTAATAAAAATGGAAACCTTTGGATTTAACACACACCTTTGGATCCAAGAAATTGATTTAGGACCAAAACCCTTCTGCTGTCGGACCAATTCAAGAAAACTCCAATCAACTCTATCAAAAGCTTTTCAAAATCCACCTTTAAGATCCAATCTTTCTTTTTCTGTAAGCTATATTCCTCAACAATTTCATTTCCAATCAAAATAGGATCAAGAATCTGACGACTAGCTATGTAGGCACTATGATTCATAGAAATTGTGGAAGAAATCACCTTTTTGAGTCGGTCAGCAAGGACTTTTGCCACCATTTTGTAAATTGAATTGGTGAGGCTAATAGGACGACAATCTTTTAGATAAGATGCTTTGTCTTTCTTGGGAATTAGACAAATAAAAGTTTCATTTAAATTCAGATGTCCATTTCGAAAGAATTCCTCAAAGAGTCGCACAATCGGGTTTAAGAATCTGCCAAAATTTGATAAAAAAACTCAATAGTAAAACCATCCAGCCCAGGGGCTTTATTAAACCCCAAACCCTTCATTGCTTGGAAGATTTCTTGATCATCAAACCTTCTTTCCAACCAACGCTGGTCAGAAACAGAGATAGGCCTCCACTCCAAACCTTTAGGGATGAATCTTTGCTGATTTTCTTTACAATATGGTTGCTGAAAGAAACCAATAATTTCTACGGCAATGGTTGATAAAGATAATAGAGCCTTATTATTTGAAGATACCAATTCTGAAATTAATGCCTTTCTCTTTTTATCAGCAAGGTAATGATGAAAGAAGCCGGAATTTTCATCCCCTGTTGAGTCTTACTTCTCTGAAGCAAGTTCCTTTCTTCAATAATGGGGAAGTGATCCTTGATTTTGAAGCTCTTGAATTAGTGAATAAACAATCCCAATCCTTTGAAATAAGAGAACGATCTAGCAGGCTTTGGACCTCCTTTTGACCAAGTAAAACAACCGGTAGACAGAGGAACTTCTAAAAGATCAAGGCCTTCAATCAATCTATTGAATTTTTTCATACGCTTATCAGCTTCGTTGCGAGATGACCTCTCAGATTCCCATCTAATAGCATTGAAATCCCCACCGATACACCAAGACTGTTAACAATATCCAAACACTAATCTGATTTCATTCCAGAATGAATTTCTTTCAACTTTATTTGAGGGACCGTAGACATTGGTAACCCACACCTCATGATTATCAAGAAGCAAAACTGAAATTGTAATCGAATAACCCTCTCGAAGAACTTCCTTAACGTCAATTTTCAGTTCATCCCAGAGAACAAGTAGTCCACCAGAGGCACCCCAAGCTTCCAGTTCAGCTCAACCAATATGATTAGCATTCCAAAGAGATTTCACAATCTTACTATCAACTGATTTCAATTTGGACTCTTGGATTAAAACTAAATCCATATTATGATTTCTGAAGAATTTCTTAATAATCAGATGCTTCTTGTAATCACCAAGACCCTTGATGTTCCACGAGATAATCTTCATGATTGCAAAGAGGAAGAAAATGGGAGAAGAGAGATGCCTATTTTATTGAAGAACGAAATAGAGGAACAACCTTTCAAGAGGAGTTGCAACAATGAATACTAACCGTATCTTCTTTGATGAGAGACTGCTTGGAGGAGATCGAATGCGGGAAAAGATTATTAAGGTCTTCATAAAAAGATGAATCAATCAGCTTCTCCCCTACTGAGTTCGAAACATGATCCATAATTGGAGAATCAATATTGCTAACACTGACATTCAGACCTGAATCATCATCAGAAACTTCCCCAGAAGATAAGATTTCTAGTCTATCGGAATTGGTGGAATAAAAGCCGCTTGACGAAAAAAGACGGTAGAGAGGCGTGAACTGCTTGAGATGAAGAAGCAACCCCTAAATCCTGACCAGCATGCGAAATTTCTTCCTCAAAAGCTGAAAGCAAGTTATTACGAAGGGGCCCTACAGAAGCATTAATTTCCAAGATTTTTACCATGAAATTTCCATGAAGCTTCCCGTGATCAGGGTCAGTACTTGGCATCCTATCAATCCTCTCCTTATCAATCCTCCGTGCACTGCTTGGTCATTCCCATGAAGCTTCCCGTTCTCTGAGGATGGAGAAGGACGAAGTTTCTCAGAGATTTTTACCATGAAATTTCCAAGATCAGGGTCAGTACTTGGCATCCTAGCAGGGATAAGACCACAAACATTAGGCTGGACTTAATAAGAGCTTCACAACAATTGATCATATATAGAGAATCTGAAAGCAATTCAAAAAGCCACCAAAGTAACAACCAATCAGCTTCAAAACAAGCCTTAGTCCAAAATTTTAAAGGTACATCACTAAGATATACCCATCCTTCGGAAGAAGAAACCACTTCTTTCCTGCTGGGAAGAGCAAAATCCCATTTATCAATTTTTAAGAAAAAATTCCCCATTCTCTTCCACTTTCCAAGAGTTATTAACTGAAATAAAGACGATCTATCACCTGATTTGAGTAATGCCTTATCATCCATGAAAGAGTTGATACAACAAGTTTCCGAAATGTGTTTCTTTAAAGCAAAGGAAATCATTTTCCAATCATCATGTGCACAAAGCCTAAGAACAACCAACATATTCTCCCAATCTATTTTCACGACTTCTCGATTCTTCCTTACCCAATATTTATGTGGAATAACGTCTGACTTAGAGGGTTTCTTTTCGAAACATGAGGGAGTAAAATCCGTATTACAGGCATTCACTTTTAATTACATCTGCATGAAAAACCAATGGAGGATTGATAAGGAGAGGAGCTGATGAATCTTGAACCAAAGGCGTCGGATTCGCTTTTGACTTGAAACGAAACAAACATTCCCAAAAAGAAACCTGTAAAACGTAATTGGAAGAAAAATATGTTATCTTATTAAGTATGAGAAGGTCTCTATATATAGGTACACAAGAGAACCCTAATCTAACCTTAAAGGGACAAATACATAATAACACACATATATATACATATCATAACACTCTCCCTCAAGCTGGAGCAAATATATCAATCAT
>JAOANK020000049.1:3907300-3928811 GCA_026257165.2 Telfairia occidentalis | reverse complement strand
TTATTTTTCTAATCATTATACGAGGCGTAAAGACTAGCCTCAGTGCGTCTTCATGGAGGCGTAAGCCTCTTATGGTCAAAGAAGGCGTAAGTCTCGAGGCTAAAAGTTATAGCCTTGCCTCGAGGCAAGCCTCAAGGTGTAAGCTTTCTTTTTCAAACATTGCTCTTAAAGTTATTTGTGAAGGTCCAATTCATATTGACAGTTTGAAACATCGGGTTCCAAATTTCCATAGCAAAAGAACAACCAAAGAGAAAATGATTATGATTAAATATGCGCCATGCATACTAAGCAAATAGAGGGCATGGGAGAATAAAATGGAGACTCCTTTTTAACAGTTCAGCTGTATTCAAACTATTGTTCAACGTAATTCAAATAAGAATATGGATTCTTTTTGGACTTTTGGTCTTCCAGATAACCTAGAATAAATCTTTTGGCATTGGAGAAGAAGAAGCCAACTGCCTAGTTAGAGAACTAATCAAAAAGATACCTGAAGAATCTAAACTTCATTTCCTTACCATTTCCAGTTCCGCAAGAAGAGAACTAAACTCGTGCTCTCTTCATCCTTTAGAAATTTTCTACAAATGCATTATTTGTCACCACTTGAACTACATTATTTTCACCATTTTCATCTATCATTGAATGAATCACCGGCATTTTTGTAAATTCTGGAGCCTTTAGGAGTATTTTCTAAAAAGAGTTTGTAATAGATTGATCCTTCCCATCCATTGAACCACCAGACATCAATGGGCATCATTTGTTTCCCCTTCAAACCTCGTGGTTATGGCAGATCCCTTGTAGCATTCTTCCTTACGCTGCAAACATGTCACATGTCAGAGTTTGATCAATGACTGAAGGATAGGGACACACTGCTGAAGGAGCTTAAGTCTCATATGTTGAGGCTACTTCTTGGATTGGTGGGATGGGCTTTGGGTAGAAGTAATAATTTTTTTTAATCAATAGTGCAGAAGCGTTATCCAAGAAATTAAGGCTTAGTATATTCTTTAATCTTGATATAGTTCTTTAGCTCAACACTTAACCCTTTGACTTCTAGCTGGGGTTTTATGGCTAGAGATTTTTGTTATCAATATTATCTCTTTTTGATATTCATACTTTCCCTTTTGGTCAGGAGGGTAGGGGAGAAACTTGTATTTCCCTGCGCTCTTGTTTTTATATTTATCTTTTTTGTTTAAATGAGGGATCTTTAAAAAAAAATGTAGTAGGGATGTTAGAAATTTCATAACACATTCTGTAAGCATAGTATTGAAGAGTACTCTTATGATTCCTTCCTCTGACGTCAGTTCTGTCGGTTGACAATAGCTCTCTAAGGTCATGGGTCAATCCATAGTTACTACTTACCTAAGATATTAAATTAAATATCAAATGAGTTTTTGATGTAAAATGTAGTGAGGTTTAGTGATTGTCTTGTGAGATTAGTTGGAGTGCACATAGGTTGACCTAAAAACACTTATTATTATTTTTTTTTTTGACAAGAAACAAGCATTTCATTGAAATAATGATACAAACTCCAAATGGAGTGAAAATAAAACAAAGCAAAGCTATGAATCATAGAAACTAATAAAAATAGGCCAATTGTTACAAATATTTGAAAATGAAAATGGTTCAAAAGACTTTGAGAGAGAACACCATTGGGAGGCCTTCAACTTTGCCGAATCAAAACAATCCACCCAATGCCTACTTTTTACTTCAAAAATCCATTAATTACACTCGAACCATAATTCCGAAAGAGGAGCTTTAATTTCATTAATTCAAAGAAGGCGTCCAAGGGATGAAAAAACAGGCCCTTTGAGAAGTTGAGAGAAGAAACTCCTTGATTTGCTTGGAAAAACCCAACTGAGATTGAATTAGATTAAAAAGAGAGAACCAACAACATTTGAAAATAAGTGATCTAGACTTTCAGTTGCATAAAAACATATAACACGCACTGAAGGCTGGAGGGAAGAAGAAGGAAGCTTTTTCTGCAAAATATCATTGGTGTTTAAGCTGCCAAAACACAAAACCCATGCAAAAACATTGATTCTTTTAGGGCTTTTTGCCTTCCAAGGAGCCGAATGAAGAACCTTGGACAAAGGAGTAGAAGACACCAATTGCTTTTTGAGTGAACTTACTGAAAAGGAACCTGAAGAATTGCCTGAAGAATCCACTTTCCAAACTAGAGAATCAGAAACATCTTTTAAAACTACTGAATTTAAAAGAGATGGCAAGGATGAAAACTCAACCATTTCAATATCCTTGATGCTTCTTCTAGTTTTAATCTTCCAAGACTTGACATCAGCATCCCAAGCACAATTAACCGAGAGGGAATTAAAAACACTTAAAAGAAAACTTGGTTTTCAAGTTTTTTTTCTAATAATTTACTTCTACTTGAGATAAAGACAATTTGGTGAAATTGGATGTTGATGTCAAGTCTTGGAAGATTGAAACTGGACTGCATCTTGTTAAATGGGAAAAGTTCCTCCAACCAAGGTAAGTATGCTCTCTCTTCTCTCCTCTTTCCATTCATCCTCTCCCTCCAACCTTGACATCGTCTTCTCCGATTGATCTCTTCCTACCCTTCATCTTCTCCCCCTGCCCCGGCTCTTTGTCTCGTTTCTTTTAGAATCCTCATCCTTTCAGAATCATTCGACTTGCTCTTTTAAGTTACTCCGATTCATTTTTATCATGGAGGTTAGAAGTTTGCCACATTGCAGAGCCCTTCTTTTGCATCTGGTTCGAAAATGACTCCTTTATTATTGAAGATGTTGCTCGAAAGATGAGAATTGTTCTTAAGCCTTCCCAGCTCCTTGGTTTGAAAGTTACTTTGTGGAGTTGCTTCACTGGCCTATTCGGACAAGATTTTCCAGGCGAAATAGGGATGCTTTTGGCACTTATAGGATTCGAAAATTCCTTTATGCTTCGGGGTGGTTTTTGGAATGTGTTATTTGGCCCCCTATTGGTGGAAGAAAGAGCGTGGTTCTTCCTTCTGATTTCAAAACACAAGGCCGGACAATGTCTTGGGAAATGTTAGCTCATTTTCGCATCAAGATGAAAGAGGTTGTTCCAAGGACGTTAGTTTTGGTTGATGAATCCAAGCAACCTAATCCCTAGCCTCGATCTTATGCCAATGCTCTGAAACAAAGTTCCTTTGGTAACCACTTTGTTCCAAGTGCTCCTCCTCTGTTCTCGAAGGAATTTTGGGTTAGAAAAAACAAGGATTTTATCCATAATGATTAGAAAAGAATGATGGTGATTAGTAAGCTTTGTGCTCACGATGATTGAAATGAAAATTCTTTAGAATTGGAGAAAAATTATTCATTAAAATGCATTATCAATCCTTCATGGTCGATAAGGCCCTCATTGTTTTTGATGATTGAAGAACGCTTAGTGAAGACCATTTGAACAGCAAATGGAGGAGAATTGGTGATTTCCACATCAAACTTGAACCTTGGAACTTCAATAAGCATAGTAACAACGAGGGGATTTCTTGTTATGAAGGCTGGATTCATTTATGTGATCTTCCTTTAAAATATTGGCAGAAAAGCTGCTTTAAAGCAATTGGCCATCATTTTGGGGGGTTTAGTTCAAATTTCCTCTTAAACTTTGAACACGATTAATTGTAATGTTGCTTTGATTCAAGTTAGAAAGAATTTCTGTGGTTTTCTGCCTGCAAAAGTGCCCATTACGGATTCATCATTGGGTAGTTTTTTCGCTAGAATTTTAGAGAATAGTTGTCCCAGTTTTTCAGATATTCAGAATGCAAAGAAAGGATTTAAGTTATGTTCATCCTTTTTCAATATTGTTGATATTGAAAGAATCAGAGCTGTTAAGGAAAATGAACCGTTCTTCATTTCAGTTATGCAATTTGGTTCTTCAGATGGTCTTATTTTTGAAAGATATGAGGATAAGCCGCATCAATCTATTCATTTGGAGTCTTCTTTGGGCTCTAGCGTTTCGCCTTCCCCTAGCATCTCTCCTCAACCATTTGTTTTAAATGATGATAGATAATCACTGATTAATTATAACTCTTGGGAGGATTTATTTCTGGAATTGAAAATATCCCTAAAGGAAAAGAGAATTGGGTGGCTGCATTTAATAGTCCTCCAATATTAAATTTGGTTGGGTTGGCTTCTTTAAAGTCTCCATTAATCGATGCTAAGGCCTCTTTGATTCGTGGAATGTCTTATCGTCAATCGAAGAGTCCCCTCCCTGTGTTTCCCAAAATTAAATTTAGGGAATATAACATTAATTCCTTACCTTCTTTTTATAGAAGAGTGGACCGATCTCCCTTAAATAATTCGGTGAAGCACGGGCCTGCCTTAGTTAAATTTAATTTCTGAATTTAATTCGGCTGCAAATAGCGAATTAAATGATTTAGGGCATGAAAGACCTAAGTCTGCTTCCTTTAGGTACTCTGTCTTTTAGGATTTCTCATTCAACTTGTTTCAATAGCAGCCGTGATGGTTCTTGTGGCAATGTATTTGATTTTGAATCAGAAGTTTGTGTTAGTCTGAGTTCAATTGATTCTTTAGTTATTCATGAATCCCTGGAATTTAATGATGCAGTCAATTAAGATATTTCATTCCATGATGATCTGAATTTTTTGTTCCAATCGCCAGAAGTTAATCTACCTCATTCCAGCCCTGTTTCTGAGGTTATTTCAGGTTCTTCTAAGATATCAACGGTTGGGTACTTTCAAAAGGTTGGTATTTCTTTAATATCTTTCTCAAGAGTCTACATTGCAATTAGTTGATAGTAAGGTAATTAAATCCTTGTGGAGTGGTAAGGATTTTGGCTGGGCAGTAGTACAATCTTACGGAAATCTTGGTTTGCTGATTTTGTGGGAGGATTCGAAAATATCAGTCAAGGAAATTCTTTTGGGAGATTTTTCCTTATCAATTATGGTCTCTTTACGCAATAGCTCTGAGAAAGATCTTCCAAAGCTGCTGTCCATTTGTTTTCCAAGCAGCCACAGTCAACGAGGAGTTTTTTTTTGCCAGCTGGACATTAATTATGAAGTGGTTGATGAAACAACTTTTATTGGAATGTCATTTTAGGATGATTACATTGGAATTTTGAAAATCTCCATTAATGAAGCAGTTATTGAAGAAGTAGAAGTCTTCGGTATTTGGAAAAACATTAAAGCTTCCATGTTCCAACGTTTCTTTGAACATTATTATGCAGTCTAGTCAGATTGCATGCTGGTTATTTAATAAGTACATCATTCGTTGAAGGTATGGCTTTAATATTCATCTAGAAGGCCAATAGTCGGATTAGGTGCTGAGTTTTTTATTATTCTCCATCTTTTAATCCCATCATTGGGAAGGGTTTTTGCATAAAAAACAAGGAAGTTAATCAAGGGAGGCGTGTATTTGTTCATTTCATTAAAGCATTTAAGCTTGATTCAAAGCTAACATCTATTGAGAAGGATTGGGTTCTCTCCAAAAAAGCTCATCTCAAAAGGAAATTAGAAATCCTTAAAGGGTGCAAGTTGGAGATCTAAGTATTTGAAAAATACAATCTCAAGTTTATTGAAGATGATTTGGAGGGCTATTTCCAGCAAAAGCCTGTTGGTAGCTCAAATGTTTCTTCTCGAAAGGATAGGGTCTTAGATGTTTTGCATCACTTTACTTCATCTTTTCTTTTGTGTGTTAAGATGTTTTGTTCTTGTTTTTGTTTTTGTTTCTTTTTGTCTTCACTCCCTACGGGAGTTTGTATCTATTGAACATTTTATTCCCTTTCATTTTATTAATGAGAAGTTTTCTTGTTCTAAAAAATAAATTTATTCCTACTTGAGGCATGTGTCTGATATAGTTCTGAACAATTTTTATCATCATCATTATTTTGCAGGGATGCTTTTATTGATTACTGGATCACTGGTAACATGTTAACACTGGATATGGCAACCCAAATTTTTAAAATTTTAAAGCAGCCGGATCTCAAGTATCTGACTCAGGTTTTTTTCTGTTCTTAATTTTCCCTTTCCTTTTTTCGACCGAGTCCCAATCATTATACTGTATAAATAAATGTCGATTATTATTTACTAAAATTTTAGTTTTTTTCCCTTCTTTTTTTTGGGTGTTGGTATAGCAACATACACGATTAGCAATTAATCTATGAATTATATTGTCTTATTTATTACCTATTTTATTGTAACACAAAGCTTATATTCAGTGAACAGTTAAATGAAATTCTTTTTTTTTTGGGATAAAAGACAAAATATGAAGTTACCATAATATATTTTACATTTAATCTTGTTCTCATTAAAGTTGATTATTTTGATTTTATACGACAGGATGACTTCAAGCCTGTGCTTCGAGAACTTTTAGCAACGCACCCAGGGTTAGAATTTCTGCAGAGCACTCCAGAATTTCAGGAAAGATATGGTTGGTGCCTCCTGGTCTGAATTGTCCTACTATAAATATATGGATGTTTGTGGTTTGCTTTGTACTTATTTTCCCTAATAATCATTTCTATCTTTGGTTAGTTTAATTAACTCATGTCTCTAATTTTTGAACTGTCAAATCTCTTTCATCAATGATACTCATATAAAATATTATATATTTGTTTGATTATGAGAACAAATCCAGAACCTTACCAATGAATAAAAGGATAACAAAGAAGTTTGAGAGGATGAGGCATCCTCGAAAGAGAATAATTCACCTTACAAAACAAAAAAGATAAGAAAACCTACCAGCATAACATTTTTTCCACCAAGAAATGGGTTAATAACTTTATTCCAACTAAGGGTTATCAAATTTATTTTAAAAAGTTTTCTTGTTCCTCTCCACGCGTAAAACCTAGAAGCACCTGAACGACATATTTCTGGAAATGGACCCATCTTTTAGTACTTGATCATCAATGAACCTCCAATCAAGGATTGAAATCTTCTTTTTGTCAAAGGAAATGGAGATTTTTAATTGATAAAATGAACAAGTACTGAAGTAACAAAGAACTTTCATATGTAGAATATAAATAGCCCAACAATAAAATCCAAAAACTACAATAAAAATCTGAAAAAGCACTCCATAAGACAATAAAAATCTGAAAAACCCACTAAGCTTTCTACCTCAATAGGTATATAACCAAGAAAGAAATTATGACATCAAAGAATACGATGATTAAATGGATGTGGGACTTCCATTGTGGAGGATGGAACAGTTTCCTTTTTCATTATAGCAACGAGTTGTTTCTTGTTTAAAAAAATTGTGGGGATGAAACATTTTTACCAGAAGAAATTCAAGAAATGAAGAAGAAAAGTAGTTTTTGTTGCTGCTGGATTTATTGAAGACAAGCTAATTGAGGAGGAAGGTAAAAGTGTTTGGGTGCTGGATTTTTAAGGAAAGTTTTCTGTTAGTTCCCTGGTCAGATTTTCAAAAAATTCAGATGAAGTTTTGGAAAAGGATGTGTGCAGAGCTGTTTGGACAGGTTGTTGTCCAAAAAAAGTTAGTGTTCCTAGTCAGCTTGCGTAGAAAGTCTAAATAGTGGAAATAGATAGCACATGAAAGCGGTCCAGGAGGGTGCTGCGGCCTTCTAAGTGTGTGCTTTGTTTTAATGAATGTGAAGATATGCTTCACTTTTTTTTCTTGTGGACTCTCAGCAGAACATTGTCGAATTCAGCTCTATAGTTGTTTGGTTTGAATTGGGTGTTTCATTACTTGTTGAAAAATCTTTTCCAAAACATTACTTGTTGAAAGAGAATATTAGGCAGCTATTGTATTGTACATTCTTCAAGGGAAATGTTGAGAGTTTTTTGTGGAATCATGTTGTAAAGGCAATCTTATGGAATATATAGGTAAAGAGAAACGATAGGAATCTTACAGATAATTCTAAGGAGTGGGGGGAAGTTTTTGATCTTGAAAAATGTAATTCTTCACGTTGGGCTTGTTTAGATAAGGACTTTGAACTATATTCCTTTTTGGTTATTGTTTCATGGTCGTGGTTTTTTATGCCCTTGGGTTGGAGAGGGATCTGTAATATTGGGACTTTTTAAGTTTTTGTGAGGTTTGATTCTTTTTCTTCTTTAATCTTAGATGACTTTTCAATATATTAAGATATTTGTTGTTGTTTCAAACGAAAAGTTACAACAGAAAATTGTTTCTAAGCATGACCTCTGCAAAACACTTAGATCCTCATGGCTAGGACTTAGTCTATGATCATGTGAAGGGTGAGATCGACAACTTATGGCAACTATAAGGTTTCTGTTTTGTTTGCTGATATTTGTACCATCCTGAGAAAGCCTTGGAAACACCTCCATGATTTTTCCTTTGAGAGTGACCCTTTTTACAGAACTCGACACTAAATCATCCAGGCTTGTCGCCTTATCTGAGTCAAGGTCCATCATTCCTCTGAACCTTTCCTCTTTTGGAAAGGGGAGTTATATCCTTTGTTTCTCTCTCGATACGTATAAGGTTTCAAAAGGCCGAAAGTTTTATGATATGTAGGACTTGAATATTTATGTTTCTATTTGGATTTCTAGTACGAAATATTTGTGACGTCCCATTTCTTTTGTTATTGAGTTGGAGATTCTCAGTAATATTCCTAGACCATTTGTCAATAGGTTAGAGTGGGGCCCTTTATTCTCTCCTCTGTTGATTGTTCTTCTTCAGTTTCAATGTGATCGTTTCTTTTCTTGAAAGAATATGGCATTAGTTTGCTGTGGTCGTGTAGTGCAATTCATCTAGCTGTATAGATTGTTGGTTTCTTTAACTGCATCAGTTGACATTAGCATTGTTGGTTAGGCACTGGTGTGCATTGGAATTGACCTTGCAGTCCATGTTAGATGCCTGCTGTTGTATGCAATATGAGTTTCAGGCTGGGGCTTGATACTGGGTTCCCACAAGGCTTCTTGCTATGATGAATCATTGTAAACATGCTTGATTCTAGATTCTTTTTAAATTTACCCTTTTTATGCAATTAGGTTATGGTTTTTTATATTTTTATTGTTCACTTTCTGAATAAATTTTTGTTGTGTGGACCAGCTGAAACAGTCATATATAGGATATACTACTATATAAATAGAGCTGGAAATGGTCAGCTTTCGCTTAGGGAGCTCAGACGTGGAAATTTGATTGATGCAATGCAACATGCTGATGAAGAAGAGGACATCAACAAAGTTTTGAGGTGGGGTTTATGAATGAAGACTTCTTTCTTGTGTTGCATAAAAAGAACGCCGTATGTTGCAGTCATTGAGTTATAACAATTCATAAAGCAGTCCCAGATATGCATCCTTTACATCTTCATTTTCATCTTCCTTCTCATCTTTAACCTCTTTCTTTCTCCTATCTTATCTCACTCATGGTTTTACTATTTTTTCCAGCTTGTCAATAAGGGTGTTCTTCTTCTTCTTTGTAATTTCTTTTTAGTTTTAAATTTTAGTCCATTGGAGAGTTTTCTATGAGTTCCCACAAGTTTTTGGTTCACGGTGGATTTTCAATCTAGCCCTTCCTGTAACTTTTGAGTTAATTCATTGTTTCTTGAAAAGGAAAATGGTTTTAGTCAACTTATATCCCTAAAAGAGGAGAGTTTAATGATAACCCTTCCTGTAGCCCTTTTTTTGTTAAAGGGATGCCCTATCCCTTTATCCTTAGGCTGTGTTTTCGTTGGCTTTTTGCCTTTAATGATATTCTTTACCCTGATTCTTATCAAACAAAAAAAGAAAAGAGGAAAAAAAAAGAGGAGAGTTTAAGAATTTGGTGGTGGCATCTGAATTGGTTGCAAGTCGGAAACTGTATCGCTATTGTGTGCCGGATTTTAGTTGACTTGAACCACCAAAACAGGGCCCACCACTATGAATCTCTCTGTAGGTGTGGGCCAAAATGTAAAAGATAGAGGAGATGGCCAAAGGCTTTACTCTGTTTACCAGAATGTTTGTGTAAGAAGAAAAAGTAGAGCATTTTGAACCCTTAATTATACTTACATATTTTACTTCCAAATATGATTGATATATTATGTTCATGTGTATGCTTACCAAGGTCTCCTCTTGAAGGTTGTTGTTTAACGTGCAGTAACTGTTAATTGTAGGTACTTTTCTTATGAGCATTTTTATGTAATATACTGCAAATTTTGGGAGCTGGACACAGATCATGATTTCTTGATCGACAAGGAGAACCTTATCAAATATGGAAATCATGCGCTTACCTACCGGATTGTTGATAGAATATTCTCTCAGGTTTTTGTAATCATCTGGGATATTTCTTTTTAGAATTGATTCAACTAGATGCCAGATTTCAGTTTTGTATGAACTATGAAGTTCCTTGGAATCTTTGGATTTTTTCCTTCTTTTTTTTCCGGTCTGTGTTTATTTTATCTATAACATTAGTACTGGCATTAACTTCTCTAAATGATTCCATGTGATTTTAGGTTCCAAGAAAGTTTACCAGTAAGGTTGAAGGTAGGATGGGATATGAAGATTTTGTTTATTTTATATTGTCCGAGGAAGATAAATCATCAGAGCCTAGCCTTGAGTATTGGTATGTTCTGTCCTCATTTTATGTGAATATTGGTGTATTTTAATAGTTTTACCAGGTCATATAAATTGTTTGTAACATGACCAACGTTTTCAGGTATTGTAGCCAATAAATGTGATGAAATTTGCGCAAATTAGGACTGGTTTGTGCAATAGGATTTTAGAGATTTAGATCTCTGTCCAATGGATTCTCTTTTTTATATTCAGCTTAGTCAATAGCCTTTTTCCATTCTCCTTGTTGGTTTCCCCTTTCTCTGGACCTTTTTTAAAGTACTGGTACATAGTCAGCATTTATTATTGTAGAGATAAAAGAAAGTTATAAATTAATGTTATTTGAATAATTCATCACATTAATGTAATTCTAGTTTCCATTTAAAAAAAATGTTATTCGATTAATGGACATGTATTTTTATAAGTTAATCATGTATTTTTATAAATTCTCATTTTGGTTTGGGTTGTTTATGTTCTACTTGTGAGAATTATTGTATCTTTCTTTGTAATTTTTCATTTTTCCAACGAAAAATTCTGTTTCCTTGTAAAAGAAGAAGAAAGACATGCATTTTTATGCTTCTATGTTCTTGTTTTATGTCCATGAATAACAGCTGTTAAGAGTTAAAGACATTATATTTTTAGTTGCGGTCCATATGATTTTTGTTTATTTACTTTGGTTCATTTTCTCCAGTTCATTTTTTTGACCAAGTTTGTGACAAGCAGCTCATTTTGATGATGCCTTGTTTTCCTAGGTTCAAGTGCATAGATTTGGATGGTAATGGAATTTTAACACGGAATGAATTGCAATTCTTTTATGAGGAGCAATTACATCGTATGGAATGCATGGCTCAAGAACCTGTGCTTTTTGAGGATATTTTGTGCCAGATAATTGATATGATTGAACCAGAGGTTCAGCTTCTACTCCTTTATTAGTTTTGTTCTCCTGAGTTAGGATGTGTGTCCAAAGTTTTTGAAGAATATCATGAAAAGATATCAGTTGGTATTATCATCGTTGAAAGCTTCTCCAAAACTTCGTCAATTAGTAAATGAATTGTTGTGCTTTACACAATGTTTTCTTGCTTGCAGAATGAGAGTTACATCACTCTGCGAGATCTGAAAAGCTGCAAGCTTTCTGGAAGTGTTTTTAATATTCTTTTTAATCTGAATAAGTTTATGGCCTTCGAAACTCGTGATCCATTTCTTATCCGTCAGGTAGGTGAACTTTTATTTTATATGGCTATTGTCTTGTGATTAGCTATGATGAAATGACAGGCAATAGTCTGCTTATATCGCTGGTGACAGATTTGACCTTGTCTTGCAGGAACGTGAGAATCCTACTTTGACAGAGTGGGACCGTTTTGCTCATAGAGAATATATTAGGCTTTCTATGGAAGAAGATGTGGAAGATGCCTCTAATGGAAGTGCAGAGGTTTGGGATGAATCTCTTGAAGCTCCATTCTGAGTGAATTGGGTAAGCAAATTATTTTTCGAGACCATGATTTTTGTTTTAGAAACCAATAATTGAAATTCAGTTCTTAAACATGGCGACGGCAGGAAAGCCATTTAATGCTCTTACTACCCTTCTGCTTAAAACAAGCTTGTATTCCGGCATTTGTGGTATGCCTGTTTGTATTCCAGTAGCTCAAACCTTTCTCCACGAATTTTCTGCATAATCTTCTGTATCAATACTTTCAATAGTTAGTTGACTGCCTAGGGATGATGATGATAATATTACTGTTAAGGCTGATTTATTTGGACAGAGATGAAGCAATAGATGCTTGGTTCTGTTTACAAATGCACCTAATTTTAATATGCCTACTTCAATTGCAAAGTAATTTGCCATTGCATGGACACATGAGTGTACAATTAGTGTAGTGATGAATGATCACATCGACTCCTGTATATTATCTTTTTTTTCAGGGAGCAGAAGAAAGCGGCATGGCTTGAAAATTTTCGTTTTTAAATTGGCCACCAGTTGAGGAAATGGTACCGATGGATCAGTTCAATTGAATGAGAATGCGGACCGCTACAACCATGTTAGAGTGGGGGCTTTGCAGCTTTTACTTATGGAATGTCTTCTCTAATGTTGCTTCTCGAACACGAATTGCAGGTCTCCGATTGCTGCTTAGACCAATTGTGACTATCGCATGGAACATCCTGTAGATTGTACTGATCCGACATTCTGTAAGTGTTGTCTGCTTGGCACGGGTCGATATTTCAAGGCCATTTGTTTAGTTTAGAACGCTGCCTTCCTTTTCCCCTTCAATTTAAGTCTATTTATAGTTAGATATCATCTACGCCCCCTTTTTTTGTTTGTAATTTTATTCTGTTTCTCAAAAAGGTAAAAAAAAAAAAAGAAAACAATCCTTCCCTTAATTGTCTTGGGTGGTTCTGTGATGCTTTCATTTGTATGACTTTCTTTTGAGTGAAAGGGCAGGTCGGTGTCTACTTTCTATATCCTTTTTTTGTGTAAGAGCTGGGGATTCTTCTTATTTATGAATATTCATTTCAAATGTTTCCTTTTCTTTTTTCTTTTTCCCTTCATCTGAAAGACGTTTCTTCATCTCTCAAGTTAATAAACATTATCCTCCTTATTCCTTTCTCAGACATGTTTATTTCCCCATTCATCTTCTCATTTAAGCACTTTTTATGCAATTTATACCTAGAGGCATTTATTTATCCTCTCAGGAGTATTTATTACTGTTTTCTGTGACTTTTACCACCTAACACATTGAGAACCACAATACGCACGAATTTGGTGACCCCAGCAAAATGAAATGAGGTTTTCAGGTGTTAATCCTTTTATAAAGGCTTTTTGTCATCTAGAAATTTAATGTTTTTACCCCCCCCAATTGTTTATTGGTTATTGGTTTAAATAATTCTTCTAGTGATGTAGATAAAAATTAAAACATGCTTCTTAATTCTGAAACTATTTTTCTTTTTGATATATCTATAATACAAAGAATTTAAGACTGTATTATGCTTACGAAAACTTCATTAAATACAACTGAAAGTGAAGCAATATCTATTTTTATTTTAAGTTCTGAAATAAAAATGAAAAATATTAAGTGTCAAAATAATTTGAAATAGCTATGAAAGATTAAGGACTGAAATAATTTATAAATGTTTTATCCGAATTGATTTAATTCTGTGATGAACTCAAATTCTTCCACTATAAGAAAAGTGAAAGAAAAAAAGACTCTTGTTCATAAGTAGAGTTTGACTCACTTTAAATTAATTGGTTAAGGAATATATTATATTTTCAACCAAAAAAGTTGAGAGTTCAAATCTATATTCCTATATGTTGAACTAAAAAAGAGTTTGAAACACTCATTACTTTCATTTGACTAAATTATTTTTTGTTGGGTAAAACACTATGACTAAAAAATGATCAAGCTAGATATTAGTAACTTCTTCTCAAGTCGTAGATCTGATTCCCGATCTATCATTAATTGTAATAATAAAAGAAATAAAACGAACTTCATCATTGTAAAAAAAAAATATAATAAAATTTTATCATTAATTGCTATTTTTAATTAAATATCACATTGACATAGTTTTTACTTTTTATCAAAGACATTATTCTTATTGATTAGGATTATAAAATATATTTTGGTAATTATAAAATGTCCAATTTTTATTTATGATGCAATCGAGCAAAATAAATAAGTCTTTAACCGAATTAAAAAAAAATGTTTTTAATTATAATTCCTTAAACCTAAGCTTTGGTCTAATCTCTTTGAATCAAGATAAATTTGGCGTAAGTAAGCTGACTTGGTTAACTTTTGAAAGACCATGTCCACTTTGAGCCCAACCTAAGAAAGGAGGTTCTAATAACCAACCAAATAGACGGTCGGGCCAACCTCCTTGAGGAGGAGACGACGGAGCCGACCTCCTCACAAAGTGGTCAGTTATTCGCCTCGTAGTAACGTTAGCCAAATGAGAATTTATAATGTGTATGGCCTAGTGTAACTAGTCACACAATTCATAATTAAGTCAGCAGTTACACCTGCAGTAGTGGTTACGAAATCAACGGCCAATCAACATCTCTATAAATAAGAGGTGAAAGGTATGCTGAAAGTAAGCAACTCAATATACTCTTTTGTACCAAGTCTATTCTCATAACTTGAACTAACTTGAGCGTCAAAGCATTTCTGGCTTAGCACCACATTGGTGAGTAGTCCATTCTGTTTTGCAAATACACACTCGTTCGCTTCTCATTAATAAATCTACCGTTGATTGGATTTAGGTATCAACAAAAGGAATAACATGGCATAATTCAAATTATTTTCCAAAGAATTAACAAATAATTTTTTTAGTTCAACAACGATAGGGGTGGAGATGGACCATCAATCTTTAAGATGATAATAAATGTTTTATCCACTTAAATATGTTTTGAATTGACAACAAAAAAAAAAAAAAAAAAACAAAAAAACAGTTAAAAATTTGTTTCACTCCGTTTTTTTTCCAAAAACAATTTAAACACATTATATACACGCACATCTTAAAACAATTTGATTACTATTTCATTTCTTTCGTTTATTATAAAGAGAGGGTCTCTCTGTCTCTCTCTGGTTAAATTTCCAAATTCTTAAATTTTCAATTTGATGTTTATGATTTGGGTGAAACCTTACAATTTGGCTCCCTCTCTCTCTCCCTCTCCCTCTCCTCCTCTCCCTTCCTCTCCGGTTAAATTACCAAATTCTTAAAGTCTCTCCCTCTCTAGTTAAATTACCAAATTCTTAAAGTTTCAATTTGATGTATATGATTTTGGTGGAACCTTACAATTTGGTGCATATAATCATGTTAATAAAAAAACGTGTCAAAAGGTATAGATGCTTAATTTAAATTATGCTTATATTGATAGATTTGATCAACTCATAAAAATTAAATTGGAACTCTTAAAATAATATAAGCCAGATTGAAATTATATCCGTCAAATTGAGCATAAGCTTAGTTGGTTAAAACATATCTCCCCGATTACAAGATCGTGAGTTCGAATCTCCACCTTCACATACGGTTGAATTCCAAAAAAAAAAAATCAAAATTATATCTCAGTAACTAAGTTCAATACTCTACATGTTTATCGAGTTGTCTTGTAAGATTAGTCGAGGTGTGTGCTTTGGTTATGAACTTTGAAGTTTATTTCATTTTTGTTATAAATAAATATTAGAAGACAAATTATATTGCAAAGACCAAGATGATTATTTTTTGTAAGTTTAGAGAATAAAATAGATATGTACTCAAAAAAAAAAACCTAAAATGGAATAATCTTAAAAGTTTAGGGATTAAATAGATATTTTAAAAATTAAGAAATCAAAATAGAATACATGACGAAAATGACATTTAAACCCAAAAAAAAAGCTCAAATAATTCACTTATATTGATTGACGTATTTAAAATTTCACCTACGCTAAAAAAAAAAAAATTCACCTTCGGGCAAATTGACATTTTTGCACCCCTAAAAATATATAAAAAATTGATTTCTATACCCCAATTCGTTTTAAGTTTTTCTACACTATTGGGCCACCTTTGCTACCTTCTGCACAGTTTTCTTTATTTTTTTCTTGCAAGTGAAAAGCCGCTTTTGCCCTTTCTTTTATAAACTCCTAAAACTAATCTCTCTTCTCTAAAAATTTGTATTTCACTAATCTTTCAAAACCATTTTTCCCTAACCCCCTCCTTCGTGTCATTTTGTCTTCACTACCGATTTCTCTCTCTCGTACTCCCTCCGTGGATAATCTCTCTTCTTTTGCCTTCCCCTTCCTTCTCTCTACTTTTGCATTCCCCTTCTCATAGAGGCTTTGTTGCATTCAACATCGTTGCACACATCAGGTATGATGAACAAAACTTATTTATGTTTTTTTTTTCTTGGAAATTATTGTCATTGTGCACTAATTTAATGATCATGCTTTCTACATTCTTTGTATAATTGTAAAAAAGTAGGAAGAAAATGTTTTGGAGTTTTCTGCTTGAGTATGATCGATGAATGATGTTTGTTGTCGTCTAGATTATTTTAGATAAGCCTCAGTGTAGTAGTTTCTGTTTAGTTGTTTTTTTTTCGTATGGATTATTTTAGTAGGTAGTGAACTCTGATTAAGAACAATGAACAAAAAAAACTATGGGGTCAGGATAGGTTTTGTCTGAAAGCAGTCAAAATGTTCAATGAAATCGATAGGGAAAAAGGTGTCATTTCGCCTTCATACTGGGTGTAGATTCCTAGTGAATTTTAATCAAGATGAGTGAAAATTTTCCGTTTTGGTTAAGTTCTAGTGCGATATTTCTACCAGAATATGAGGGAGTTAAGAAGTTGGGTATACATTTTGACCAGTTTTTAATCCAGATTAGTGAAAATTATCGTTTTTGGTTACGCTCTTGCCCGATATTTCTACTGAGAGTAAGAGGAAAATAAAGTTTTTGGTTCGATGTACATCTACATCGGTTTGTAGTTGAGATTAGTGAAAATTTATCTCTTTCGACTACGTTCTAGTGCGATATTTGTACCGATAGTAAGAGGGAAATGAGTAGTTTGGTTCGGTGTACATCTAAACCGATTTGTAGTCGAGATTAGTGAAAAATTATCTTTTCCAGTTACGTTCTGGTGCGATATTTGTACTGAGAGTAAGAGAAAAATGAGTAGTTTGGTTTGGTATACATCCAGACCAGTTTGTAGTCGATATTAGTGAAAAATTATTCTTTTTCAGTTACGTTCCGGTGCGATATTTATACCGAGAAAGAGGGAAATGAGTTGTACATTTAGACTGGTTCTGTGAACTAGATTAGTTTAATTAAAATTATTATATGTGTTGTTCTTTGTTTTGAAACAAATTTCTTCAACTTGTTGCAGGCTTAAGAATGAAGATGGTAGCAAAGATCAACCCGTCTGATTACTTCCATGCCTCTCTCACATGCTGCTCGCACGCAAGCAGTGGAATTGACAACATCAAGAAGAAGCTGACTACGCAGCAATTACACCTGTTCAAGCAACGATGCTTCGGTCCTTTGATAGAATTGGACCTAAGATTTAATAGCCCCCTATGCCATTACTTCCTTCTGAGACAAGTTGAGAAGGTCGAACCAATGGCAATAAGCTTCAATATTTTGGGTCAAAAGGTTACATTTCGCAAGGAGGACTTTCACCTAATGATTGGATTGAAGCATGAGAAAGTAGACGTCGAGCTAGGAAAGAGATCTAAGTTAAGACTTAGACGTCCTTTTTTTTTTTAAAATGACAGAACCAGAATGAGGGTGAAAGAGTTGGATGATCTTTACCCTACACTTCCATTTAATAAGGATGCAAATGCTGTGAAAATAACTATTTTCTACTTCATCGAGCTAGCAATGGTGGGGAGAGGAGGACCCAACGTGTTGACATATCTCTCCTCAGTATAATCGACGATTGACAATCATTTTGCAACTATGATTGGAGAGCGATAATTTTTTTACAAAACCATCACAAAGATGAAGTCCACATTGGATGGCAAAGTGACCTTCCACAAGGAGAGATTGAAGAAGAATCTAAATGATTCACGTGGAGAGACTTACAGCTTATATAGTTCCCCTCAAGCCTTTCAGGCTGCTTAATTTCAAGTACTATACTTAGTTATTATACCAATCATAAAATGTACATTATGTTCCATTTATGTACTGTAGGTATGAATATATGAGATTAACGTATAGTCGCATTGCCAAAATTGTTAACGACAATGTTGTCCCTTGTATCATTCGATGGTCCAGCAGTTTGTCTATTTCATACGAGATGATTGAAAATGATATATTTCGCTTCAAACAGCTGTGTTTATTAGTTAAATGTTGTGATTTAAATTCAATGTTTCCATTTTCTTATTATGAATTTTCGTTTCTTATTAGGCTTAGATTACTTATCCATTGGAAGTTACGGAGGATGAGATGATGCGCATGGATCGTGTTATGGTACAACCATGTGAAAAGTCACCACCACCACCACCACCACCTACTTCGGTTCCTCTTACTGATCATCCTATAAACGATCTTCCCGAGAACGCGTCTAAAGACGAGGAGGTCGATGTCATGACTAGCGGTGAACATCCGTTCGGTTTGGTCGGTTTTAAGCCTTACCGAGAACCAAACTGAACCAGTCAGTTTTTATATATTCATAACTGAACCAAAGGCAAGACAATTTGAAAACCGATTGGTTCAGTTCAGTTTTTCTCTGTGGGCCTTATTGGGCTTTTTCTCTATTTTTTTTTTGCTTTTTGTTATTTTTACCCACTTTCACTTAAAATTTTATATTTCCATATGTAAACTTATACTACTCAATTTCTCAATTCCAACTGATCTCTTAAATGATTTTTTAAAAAAGATTAAATATACATATGCTAATAATAAATAAACAATATTTAATGTAGTGTGACATTACTAGACTACTAGACTACTAGACTACTAGTGTCCAAACTTTACATAATTAAAAATCTAAATCTAAATCTAAATCCAAATACTTTAGCAAATCCGAACAATTACACATAAAGTCCAAGTCTAAATCCAAAATATTAGAAATAAAGTCTAAGTTCAAGTCCAAATTTAAGTCCAACTAAGTTAAAAATACAAGAATCTATAATAAGATAACTTGCATCGTGGCTTGCGCATTTCTATTTCAATGATAAACAACCCAATCCTTAAAAAAAAATAAAAAATAAAAAAAAACAAAAAAAAAACTAACTAACTAACTAACTAACTAACTAACAAACAAAGTTAAAAATCAATAAACAAACCAACGAACTTAACTTATTAAAAATAAAATATGATTTGTTTTTGAAGTAAAGAAAGTGTTACCTGTTTTTTTTTTATCTCCCCAAGTATTACATCACACCATCTAGCACGTTATAACTCCACTAACAGCTTGAGATTCTACCAATAAAAGTGAATGAGAAGTATTTACAATATAAATCAAAAATAAAATGTAACCTTAATTCCATAGTAATTAAATTTTATTACCTTTTGCAACCTTTGCTATTTCATCACGACCACCCTCAATAATCTCTTCGATGTCACTAATCGATAATGGGTGAATCTGATTTTGTATGCAAATGAGAGTTTCAATGGTTTGTGGAGATAAAGTGGATCAAGATGGCCCAAGTACTCTACCCCCAGTACTGAAAGCCGACTCCGAAGCTACTGTAGAGAGAGGAATCGCCAAAATATCCTTAGCCATTTTGGAAAGTATCTTATATTTATGAGAGTTTTGTTTCCAACAATCCAAAATATCAAAACTTCCATCATCATTTTCCTCACACGCCTCAGAGAAATATTTGTCCAATTCAAAATTTCTTTCTACACCATCAAATTTTTTCAAGTGTCAATAAAAATTTGAAGTTATACTTGTATCAACCATATCATCATCAATCATCAAATCATCTTTTGACAAGTTCACAACATTTTCAACCCCATCTCCCATATAAAAACTCTTGTAGTCATAAAAAATACTCCTAGTCACACTTTTAAGTTTCTCTCCAATTTCAACAATTGAATCATCTTGTCCAAAGTATTCAGGAAGAGAAAATAAAACAAACTTAAGTTTGAAATGTGGACGTAGCACAATGGCAACATAAAGAAGAAAGTTTGTCCTATCATTGTTCCCGACAAAGAAGCTGAAATACTCAATGTGAAATTCTCGAAAGATCTTTAAGAACTTTATGAAAACACGAGCATTATCCCAATCATCTTTAACCTCATACTTTTTGGCATATTACTCAACAAAATATTATTAGAGTTAAATACTTGAAAAGTTGTCTTTGAATCAAACAAATTTCAAGAAAAAAATTATTTGTTGTCACTGACAAAGGAGCTGAAATTCTTAATCTGATATCTTGAAAGATCTTTATGAACTTTATAAAAACACGAGCATTATCTCAAACTTGACTTGAAGGTGGCCCTCTTTTTAACATTCACACTCCCATTCCTAGTTGAGAAAATATTTAAGTAAAAAGAATAATTTTAGAGATAATTGACCATAGTAATTTCATTGGCCTCATTGATATTTACAAAATGCAAGAGTATAAAATCTACAAAGATACAGATAAAATATATTTAGATATAGATAATATATTTAACATGCCCCCACAAACTTATGAGACCCGGGAGGGAGTCAAAAGTATGGAAGAAAGGAAATGGAAGCAATCAACCGTTTGGGGCTTAGTAAATAGATAAGCAATCTAAGTAGTTGTGGGAATGTATTCCAGATGGATATCCTTGCGAACAACGCGTTCACAGACAAAGTGAAAATCAATCTCGATATGCTTGGTGCGAGTATGAAAAAGTAGGTTAGAAGCCAATTGAATAGAAGAATGATTATCACACGACATGGTAGGCAAGGCAGAGAGATACAAACAAAGATTCTTATAGAGTTGGCGTAACTAAGATAGTTCAGTAGCAATAGCAGCGAGAGCCCGATACTCAGCCTCCGTAGAAGAACGAGACACAGTCATTTATTTCTGGGCACACCAAGAAATGGGATTAGAACCCAAGAAAATGACATAACCTGTGGTGGAGCGGCGGTCTACTACATCACCAGCCCAATCAGAATCCGAAATGAAGGATGTACATACATGCTAACACAACGGAATAGGATCAATTGCACTCTAATAAGCTTAATTTAAATGATAAAATTATGCTTTTATCTTAGAGAAACAAGAGTTTTGGTGTACATACCTTTGTAGCTCAAATCCACATTTGTTCTACAGCGGATTGGGTCACGAACACCTCCTGGACCACTAGAGTCTTCTCAGCTATTCTCCAGCCGTAGAACGGGATGGTGGAATCCTTTGATGTAGTGAGTTTGGGAGAGAATTGGTGAAGGATGACTTTGTTCAACACATGAACACCAACCTTTTTTGGGAGAAATATGGAGCCTTCATCAATCTTCATGATGCACGAATTTGATCCCCTTTTATAGAGGATTTCATGCACAAATAACTCATCCCAATTTGACACTTCAAATGGTGATGAATCAAATGGGGAAGAGGTGGCAATTGGAGTCGAAAAATATGGGTAAAAATGGATTTTTAATTTGATTTTTTAATG